>CAUYQG010042136.1:0-13948 GCA_963574415.1 Tarsius wallacei
GCCAAAAAGAAAAAAACAGACACCCCCATTCAAAAGTGGGCAAAAGACATGAACAGACACTTCTCAATGAAGATATATGGGCAGGCAACAGACACATGAAAAAGTGCTCTGCCTCACTAATCATCAGAGAAATGCAAATGAAAACTACATTGTGATACCACCTAATCCCAGTAAGAATGGTCATCATTAATAAAGCAAACAACAACAGATGCTGGTGAGGATGCGGAGAAAAAGGAACGTTCTACACTGCTGGTGGGACTGCAAACTAGTGCAACCTTTTTGGAAAACAGTGTGGCAATTACTGAAAGAACTAGGAATTGACCTTGCATATGACCCAGCAATCCCCCTACTGGGAATATACCTGGAAGAACTCAAATCATTCTACAAAGAAAGATACCTGCACATACATGTTTATTGCAGCACTATTCACAATAGCAAAAACATGCAACCAACCACGCTGCTAACTGAAATTGAACTGGATAAAAAAAAATGTGGTACATATACACAACGAAATACAATGCAGCCACAAAGAAGGTCAAACATATGGACTTTGCAGCAACTAGGATGGATTTAGAGTTTATCATACTCAGTGATCTAACTCAGAAACAAATAACAGAGTACCATATGTGCTCATTCATCAATAGACCTTGAAAAATTATCATAATACTATAATAAAGGCAGTATTGGGAAACTGCTAGGGAAAGGGGAGTAGAATTGGCAGTTGAGGGTAACTGCTAGGGGAGGGGGTCACATCTCATCAACAAGGGTACCTGCATAATGAACATTTGTATACCCAGCCCTGAATTGTACCCCACATTGTTAAAATAAAAAAATTTAAAAAGTCTTTATAGTTGCAAAAAACCGATATAAGTCAAAAGTGCATAACAAAAAATTTATAGCAATTCCATATTCACTTGTACCAAATTTGCATCTCACTTTCCTAAGAAAATACTTTTATGTAATTATCACAAAATTACAAGATTACAAACTGCCTTAAAAAAATAGATCACATGTGAACAGCCTAACAAATCACCTAAGTGAGCAGGAAAGGCAAGACCATAAAAACCATAATGTGAGCAGAAGAATTCAGATCGACTAAGTAAAAGCAAAAATATGGGACAGAAGACAGGAATATCATCAAAAAAAAATCAGAGAAAAACATAGCTGTTTCTTTGAAAGAATGAACTAGATTGATGGTCCACTAGCCAGATTGACTAAGAAAAAGAGAGAAAAAGCCCACATAAACACAATCAGAAACACAAAAGATCAAGTCCCAACTGACCCTGAATAAATACAAAAGATTATCAGAGATTACTAGGTACACTTGTTTGGAAACAAACTCGAAAACCTAAGAGAAATAGAGAACATCACACAACCTTCCAAGGTTGAAACAAGAAGAAATTGAGACCCTAAATAGATCAGTAACAACCCATGAAATTGACTTTGTTATAAGAAAACTGCCTACCAATAAAAGTCCTGTACCAGAAGGCTTTCTAGTGGAAAATTGTACAAAACATACAAGGAGCAGCTGATAGCAATCCCATTGAAAATATTCCAGGCAATCAAGACAGACAGAACTCTCCCCAAATCATTTTATGAAGTTAACATCACACTGATTCCCAAACTGGACAAAGACTCAACAAAGAAAGAGAACTACAGGCCAATATCCTTGATAAACATAGATGCAAAAATTATCAACAACATTCTAGCAAACAGGATTCAACAACACATCTTAAAAATTAGGCACCTGAAAGGTCGATTTCTAGTTCTTTCAGAAATTGCCTGTCTTCCAAAGAGGTTGCACTAGTTTGCATTCCCACTAGCAGTATAGAAGCGTTCCTTTTTCTCTGCATCCTCACCAGCATCTGTTGTTTGTTTTATTAATTATGACCATTCTTACTGGGATTAGGTGGTATCTCAATGTGGTTTTGATTTGCATTTCTCTGATGACTAGTGAGGCAGAGCACTTTTTCATGTGTCTGTTGGCTGTCCATATATCTTCTTTTGAGAAGTGTCTATTCAGGTCTTTTGCCCATTTTTTAATGGTACTGCTTGTTTTTTTCCTTTTGGCACGTTTGAGTTCCTTGTAGATCCTAGATATTAGGCCTTTATCAGATATACAGTTGGCAAGTATTTTCTCCCATTCTGTGGGCTGTCTCCCTGCTTTCTTGATGGTCTCTTTGGCTTTGCAGAAGTTCCCACTTGTCTATCTTATTTCTTAAGTTATGGGCACTTAGGGTTCTGATTAGGAATTGGTTACCAGTTCCAATTTCCATAAGGGTGTCTCCTGCATTTTCTAAGATTCTTATAGTTTGAGGTTTTATGTGTAGGTATTTTATCCATTTAGGGTTAATTTTTGTGTATGGTGGTAGGTAGGGTTCCTGTTTCGATCTTCTGCATGTGATCAGCCAGTTTTCCCAGCACCATTTACTGAATGGGTTCTTCTCTCCCCAGTAGATGTTGTTGGAGTCTTTGTCAAAGATGAGTTTGTTGAGAAATTGAGACTTTGCTTCCGGAATCTCTATCCTCTTCTATTAGTCTATACGCCTGTTTTTATACTAATACCAGCCTGTTTTGACCCAGCAATTCTCCTGTTGGGAATATACCTGGAGGAACTCAAATCATTGTATAAAAAAGATACCTGCACATGTAGTTTTGTTGCAGCTCTAGTCACAATAGCAAAAACATGGAACCAATTATGCTGTCCCTCAAAGCTGGACTGGATTAAAAAATGTGGTACAGGTACACAACGGAATATTATGCAGCCATAAAGAAGGACAAACATATGGAGTTTGCAGCAGTTTGGATGAATGTAGAGTCGATCATACTCAGTGATTTATCACAGAAACAGTACCATATGTTCTCACTCATAAGCAGACCTTGAATGATTATTATAATATTTTAAGAAAGGGATTGACAGTAGAGGGAAACTGCCAGGGGAGGGGGAGTGTGATTGGCAGGTGAATGAAACTGCTAGGGGAGGGAGAGGCATACTTCATCGACAAGGGTTCTGCATAATCAATGTTTTTATACCTAATCCTGAATTGTACCCCACATCTTAAAAAAAAAATTAGGCACCAAGACCATGTAAACTTAATCTCCAGGATGCAGTGCTAGTTTAATATCCACAAGACCATAAATGTCACTAAATACATCAAGAGATATAAAATGAAGAACACATGATTTTATTCTTAGATGTAGGAAAGGCTTTTGACAAAATCCAGCATCCATTATTGATAAAAACCCTTGAAAACCTAGGTATAGAAGGAACATACACCAAAATAGTAAAATCTATCTACGATAAACCCATAGCCCAACATATTACTAAATGAACAGAAGTTGGAAGCATTTCCCTTGAAAACCATAACAAAACAAGGCTGCCCACTCTCACTCCTTCGGTTCAACATAGTGTTGGAAGTCCTAGCTAAAGCAGTTACACTAGAGAAGGTATCAGGGTATCCAAATAGGAAAAGAGGAAGTCAAGCTATCCCTCTTTATGGATGATATGATCTTACACCTGGAAAACTGAAGTCAAAAACTTCTTGTGCTTTGGCACAGTCTCAGGGTATGAAATCAATTTCTAAAAGACGGCAACATTTTTATACACCACCAACAAACAGGCAGAGAACCAAATAAAAAGTACAAATCTAGGCAAACTTCTTGGGTCCCCTCCCACTGTGGGAGCTTTTCTGCCTTCTCAAATCCTGATTTCTTACCTTCTGGAAAAAAAGTACAATCCCTTTCACAATAGCCACACAAAAAAATGAAATGCCTTATAATCTTCCTAAACAGAGAAGTGACAGACCTTTACAAAGAAAACTACAAAAGAATGCTCAAAAAAATCAAAGAAGATACAAACAAGTGGAAAAACATTCCATGCTCATGGATTGGAAGAATCAACATTGTTAAGATATCCATCTCACCCAAGGTGATTCACAGGTTCAACCCAATACCAATTAAATCATAATCATCATTCTTATCAGACTTGGAAACAACAATACAGAAATTAATGTGGAAGCATAAATGACCACAAAGAGCCAAAACAATCCTCAGCAAAAGAAACAAAGTGGGAGGTATCACACTCCCAGACATTAAATTTTATTATGAGCCTTCAATAATCAGAACAGCCTGGTATTGGTACAAGAATAAGCAAATAAACGAATGGAAAAAAAATAGAGATCCTGGAAGTAAAATCTCCATTTCTCAACCAACTTATCTTCGAGAAAACCTTCACAAACAACCACTGGGGAGAGGAGAACCTATTCAGTAAATGGTGCTGGGAAAACTGGCTGACTACATGCAGAATAAAACAGGACCCCTACCAATCACCATACACAAAAATCAACTTCAAATGGATCAAAGACCTGAATGTAAAACCACAAACTATAAGAATTTTAGAAAATGCAGGAGGCACCCTTATGGAAACTGGAATAAGTAACCTATTCCTGATCAAAACCTAGATGCCCATGCTGTAAGAGATAAGATGGACAAGTGGGACCTCATCAAACAGAAAAACTTCTGCAAAACAAAAGAAACCATCAAGAGAGTGGGGAGACAGCCCACAGAGCGGGAAAAATATTTGTTAACTGAATATCTGACAAAGGCCTAACATCCAGGATCTATGAAGGACTCAAACATGCCCAAAGGAAAAAACCAACAGCCCATTAAAAAATGGGCCAAAGAAAAAAATAGACACTTCTCAAAAGACGATGTATGAGCAGCCATCAGACACATGGAAAAACTGGTCAGCTTCACTAATCATCCAAGAAATGCAAATCAAAACCACATTGAGATACCACGGAACTCAAAAAACAGTAGATGCTGGCAAGGATGTGGAGTAAGGCAAATACTTCTACACTGTTGATGCTGGTGCAAACTAGTTCAACCTCTATGGAAAACAGTGTGGCAATGGCTAAAGAACTAGAAATTGACCTTCCAGATGACCAATCAACCCCCCTTCTGGGTATATACCAAGAGGAACTGAACTCATCCTATAAAAAAAGATACCTGTGCATGCATGCTTATTTCAGCACTCTTCACAATAGCAAAAACACAGAACGAACCATGCTGCCCATTGAAACCAGACTGTATTAAAAAATTTGGTACATGTACACCATAGAATATTATTACATCACCAAAAAGGAGGACAAATTTATGGACTTTGTTGTAACTTGGATGGAATTGGAGTCTATCATGCTCAGTGATCTATCACAGAAACAGAAAACGGAGTACTACATGTTCTCACTCATAAGTGGACCCTGAATACCTATTGTAATACTACAAAAAAGGGATTGACAGAAGCGGGACAAGACAGGGGAGGGGCAGGGGCACATAACTTCAATAAGGGTGCATGATTCCAATCCAGGGAAGTGAGGTCCAATGGGAGACCAAAAATGTCACCTGTACTTAGATCATTTATATACCCAGTACTGACTTTTACCCCACATAATATTTTTTGCCACTTCTTTCTTCCTTTTTAAAAATATTTTAATTTTAAATATGTGGGATATAACTCAGGGTTAGGTATAAAAAAGTTCATTATGCATGTATCTTTGTTGATGAGGTGTGTCCCCCCCACTTCAAAGGCAGTTCCCCACTAATGCCAATTTTGCCCCCACCTTCCCCTGGCAGTTTCCCATTCCTGCCATTTCCTTTCTCATATTATTACAATAGTTGTTCAAGGTCCACTTATGAATGAGAACATGTGATACCTGGTTCTTTGTTTCTGTGATAAATCACTGAGTATTATATCCTCTAGGCCCATCCAAGTTGCTGTGAAGGTCATAACTCTATCCTTCGTTATGACTGCATAATATTCCATCATGTGTATGTGCCATTAAAAAAAAACCAGTCCTCTTTTTCAGCACAGTTGGTTCCATGTTTTCGCTATTGTAAATAATGCTGCAATAGACATGTGTGTGCAGGTATCTTTTTCATAGAGTGATTTGAGTTTCTCCAAGTATATTCCCATTTGGGTGTGCCCCACATCTTTAAATAAAATGAAAACCAGAAAAAAAAGAAATTAAAGAGTGATGGTTGAAATAAAATTCCAAGAAGAAAACAAACAAAACCCAAAAAACAAAAACTAACCTTATCACTTTTTTTTCTGAAAAAAGATACACGAGCACTAATGGCATAAAATTCAGTCTGGGTCAATTCCATGACCTCACTATCTGCTTGGGTTGCCTGGAATGGGCATGTGACCCCCAATGGCCATGTAATCAGCTTGAGAATCCAGGTTTCTTGAATCCAGGTCTAGTGTTCTTGCTATTTCAGCATTCACTGGTTCTGTGTTCCTACATATCTCAGGTTGTCCTGATGCCGAGTTGGGCCTGGCTGGTGGCAAAGGCATCCTCTGCTGCAACACAGGGTATTGGAAGCAGGGCAGTGGGACAATTACTGTGATGTTAAAAGTTACTGGACTCTTTAATGCTTTGATATATTGTGCATTGTTGTGATGTCAGATTGTAGACTGGGGGCTATCATATGATTCAGCATAATAGTCATATGATTTCATAAATTGTATGAAATCATATGAGGTTGTTGTCTATTATGAGAAGCCACCTGGTTGTCTATCATGAGGAGACTCTCCTGTCTTGCTTGGAACCGTAGTGTCATACCTCATCTGGGTGTGACATTCCTCTTCAGAATAGAAGCAAGTCAACTTTTTAGATGTCCCCTCCTCTGAGCACCCCTAAGCCCCAAACACAACTCTATGATAGCATGCTTCTCATTTTGTGACAGTCTTTCTTGAACTAGCCTCCTTTCTTTATTAGACCAAGTTCTGGGAAGGTGGTTTTGTTGTCTTTGACATCCCAGGGTCTGGCATGTAGGCTAGAAAATGGAAGATACTCAGTAAGAATAAACAGAAGGAAGACCAAGTGATTTTGCTTAGAAAAGTCCACTTAATGATACATTTGGGACTACAAGTGGATAGGTTAATTGCAAATGTGTTAATCTGTATCTGTAAAAGCATTCATTATCATCTAGATCTTTCATTCTTACCTAGAATTCATTCACCATAAGTGAACTAGAGTGAAGGACTTTCTTTTGAGTAGGGTTTAACAACAGAATTCTATTCTGTCTTGAAAACACCTCCATCAAACATTGCCTATGATTTGCAGTTGGAGTTATTGAAGTGGAGATATTAGCACCAAATGTATAGCATTCTGCCTGAGGATATTTTTCAATATTGTTCATTCTTTTCCAATCTGCTACCTACTGAAATACAATGAGACTTACTTTAATGGTCCCTATATTAAACTTTCAATCTAGTTTTCATTGAAACCACATTTTCTCTTCCTTACTCAAATTTCATTGATGTATTCTGTATTTTGAAAATTAGGCAGTTACATTGACACATCTAACTGTCATAAGCAGGATTGGAAAGAGACACAATTCATTCATGTGAAGCTGATGACTCAGTGCATTAGTGCCTAGGTGGGCTAGAGAGTCAGTAGATGGTCATGAAGGCTCAGAATTTCCTTGGTATCAGTCAATATATTTATTCAATGGAAAGGAGAGGATTGGTTATACAGATAGATTCTACTAGCCAGAGATTTATTTAAAAGGTGTTTACTATTATATAGAATTAGCACAGTGCCTGAATAATTAGGTGTAAGTATTTGTTGAATTCATGCATGAATAAATAGTCATGAATGACAGTTCTCCAAAGTTGTCTTTTCTCTGTTCATAAAAACTCCTGTGTTTCCTGAACACTCCTCTTTAGTATGTAACTGCAAGGAAAATCCATTACTGGACTGATCTTAAAAAGAAGGTATCTTGTCAACAGAATCCTGCACCCCCTTCCCTGCTTTTTTCCCCAGAGGCTGTGAACAATGAATGGGAAGAGACTTTTTCTGATTGACCGACTACAGAGGACACTCTTATCCTCTTGAGTGAGAGGTGTTTGCAGGAGCTCCAGTGAGAGCTGGTGACAGAGCTGCTCTCTCCAAGATGCTGGATAATCCTGAGATTTGCAGGTGGGAGTTGCTTGAGAAAAAGAATTTCTGAACGTCTTCTAAATTCCAGACCTAGTCCACTTGGGATTCACAGACAAGCTAGCTGCTCTTAAAGATCTCAGTGTGTGGTGGAGGGAGACATCAAGACAAATCATTCAGGTACATGTGTTCTAAGTACTGTAATAGAGGAATGCTTCTTCAAGTGAGTTCAGTTAGGGCTTCAGTGGCTGATATTAAGCCTCTAGAAACTCTAAGCTTTCTTGCAGCCAACAAGAAGAATATGACACTGACGTCAAAATAACATGTTGCCCATATGAGGGTCAATGATCTTTGATTCAACAGCCAGGTGAAAATTATCTACAGTCTTCCTCATGATGGACAAAATCCTCAGCTAAAGCTGTACAGTTGAAGATATCACAGATTCCCAGGACTGACTCTCTTAGTAACTCTTATTTTGAATTGATGTCATCACGTCAAAGTGCCTCATCCTGTGCACAACCTGTGAGCACTGTCTTCCTTCCTCATCCCACCTGTGGGAAGCCCTCACATACAGTCAAGTCCTACTGGGAATTTTGGAAATCCAGGGTGTATATATAGGATACAAACTCAGCAGAGTGCTGGATCTGAAGGAGGATTGGATCTGAACTCAGGGAGACTGAGTTCTGTGTGCCGACTGTCATATAAGTCGATCAATACATTTGGCTGGGAAATGTGAAAATTATAGATTCATCACATTATGGCTACTTTGTACTATCTCCTGGGTAATCAATTTATTTGTCAGGTCTCCTCTGTGAGGGTTGATCTGAGGGGCACCCTCACTGCCTGTAAGCAGTGCAGTCTGCTGTGACCTCACACCCTCTTAAGTGGCCCTTTCTGTCTGCTTAGGTTCTCTTTGGAAAAAGAAATCAGTGGCGGAGAACAGTCCATAACTCTGTATTGATACTCTTTTGAAAAATTAATAATTGGCTGGGCTCGGTGGCTCAGCCTGTAACCCCAGCACTTTGGGAGACCGAGGTGAGTAGATTGCCTGAGCCCATGCATTCGAAACCAACCAGGGCGACTTGGTGAGACCTTGTCTCTATAACAAATCAAAAACTAACCTGGAGTGGTGGCATGCACCTGTAGTTCTGGTTACTTGGAAGGCTGATGTGAAAGGATTGCTGGAGCCCAGCAGGTCAATGCTGTGGTGGCTGTGAGTGTGCCACTGCACTCCAGCCTGGGCTACAGAGTGAGATTTCAACTAAAAAAAAATTGAAGATTGTGGCAAAATTTGCATAACCCACATTTTACTTCCTTCACTATCTAAGTGTATAATTCAGTGGCACTAAGAATATTTGCAATAAGATGCAACTGTTACCACTATCTGCTTTCAGAACTTTTCATTATCTGAAACAGAAATTCTTTACCATGAAACAGTGACCGCACAGTTTCCTCTGTCCCCAAATCCACGTGTTACTAAGTTAGAATTCCTCAGAAAAGTTGAACTTTGCAATATAGTCCTTTTGCGTTCAGCTTGTTTCACTTAACACATGTTCTCAAGTTTCAGCCTTGCTGTATTATGTATCAGAATCTGCACCAACTCTAAGTTATTATCAACATACTGTAATTGACATTAGCAGTAAGAGTCGGAGGTTTTCAGTCTTGCTTTTTATGGTGACTGGCCATGAAACTAACTGAAGTACAGTAAGAACAAATTGAACAAGACAGGATGTATAGAGAGTTATACATTATGGAATCTGGAATACTTCCAACAAGATGGCGATGGGACAAGTCAGACTGTGAGAGTCTCTGTAAAAGCGAGTGTCCATAAAGACTCTCTGTGTGGGTAGGTGTGTGCTTGTGGGTGAGTGAAAGTCCGTGTGAGGGGAGACTTGGGTCCATGTACCTAGGGCTCTCCTCCGGAGGTGACTGCAATCCCCCATGCCCTGAGATTGGAGCCACCAGTGAGCAGGATCGTCTGCTGTTCTTGGGACTCTCCTGAGAAGAACCTGCCAAATATAGCTGATTCTCATTGCCTGGTGCCTGGTTCACACCATCAGCTGTGACAGCAAATCGTCTGGAGTCCTGGATCTGATCAGTGGAGAGAGAAGATCAGGGAGAGCCAGAGATGAACCCCATCCCCAGTGAGGAAATGCTGACTGCAGCCATTTTCTCTGTCCTGGGACCAGGCAGAGACCTGCATTGCCCTGTCCTGCTCCACTTAACTTCAACTTGGGACCTAAGGTAATCTCATCAAACTCAGAGAGACAGAAGCACCCCCCATGCTGAATCAGATACAGACATGTCAGATCTGAGTGGGAGACTTGACAGGCAGCAAGTCTGGTGAGTCCAGATCTGATCCACCCTCCTCCCACAGTAGGCCTGGGGCATCTGACCCAAGCTGAGAGCAACCCTATCAGCCTGCACTGAGAGCAGAAGGTAGAGGCTGGAGATCAGAGCTGAAAGGAAGTTGGACTTACAGGAATGACCTCAGAGTGAGTTTGGTTCTTTTTGTTTTTTGTTTTAGTTTTTTTTCTCTCTTTTCTGTTTTCGATAACATTTTCACACTTGCTTTGCTTTTGTTATTTTATTGATTTTTTTTTTTTTGAGTTGGCGTCTCACTCCATCGCCCAGACTGGAGTGCAGTGGCCACTTCCAGCCACCACAGCCTCGACCTGCTGGGCTCCGGCGATTCTTCCACCTCAGCCTTCCGAGTAGCCGGAACTATAGGTGTGCGCTATCACGCCCGGCTAATTTTGATTTATTGTAGAGATGAGATTTTGCCTGCCCAGGCGGGTCTCGAACCCGCGGCCTCAGGCCACCACTCACCTCAGCCTCCCAAGGCGCGGGATTACAGGCTGAGCCACCAAGCCCGGCTATTTTAATGATTTTTAAAAAGACTTCCTGTTTGTGTATGGGTATTTTTGAGGGAGAGTACATCAATAGGGATGATTTTGTTGGTTTGTGTGTTTGTATTATTGTCTGTGTGTTTTAGTTTCTTTTACTCTTTTCTGTCTTGGTGTCTCTTTTCATTTGTTAGTTGGTACGTCTTTGTTTTTCTTCTTACTTTTCTTTCTCTCCACTTTCCTTCTCTCCACCTTACTTCCTGTTGCTCCTCTTCCTTACTTTTTCCATTACTTTCCTATGTCATACCTCATTTTTCTTTCAGGGAGCAAACCTATACCCCCACTGCATGGACAGATTGTAGGCAGTGGGAAGTGGGTTCCAGGGGGCCCTCACCTGTCCCTGGATACTGGTATCTGCAGATACATTCTGAATCACAGCTGTCCCCTCAATTAAATCTCAAAACTGCAAAAAGTACAACCCCCAACCCACAGTCCAGCTTTAGAGTTGAACAAAACCGGAGGATCCACATAAGGAAGAATAGGAGATTCAGCAAACAGAAGTAAAAGCAATCCCCCATCCCTGAACAACAGAATTAAAGAAAAGGTTTAAAAAAGGGGGGAGGAAAATCTACACAAATGAAGAAAAACCAAAAGAAGAATATGGGTCTCACAGAGACCCCTCAGTCAGACACTGAGAATACAGACTTTGGAACTCAAACAATGAAGAGCCCCCAGAATGACTGATCTTAAACCACAAAGTCAGATATCAAGACAATAGAGAGAATAAATACAATTGAAGAGAGACAAGAGGAAAGAATGACGGAGTTGATAACTGAGATAACAGCAGCAAAGAATGCCATGAATGAAATAAATTAACCAACTGATAAGCATGAAAAGAAGAATTAGCCAAGCAGAAAAAGGAATCTCAGAGTTTAAGGACTAAAATATGGAACTAACCCAAACTGTAAACATAGAAAATAAAAAGACAAAACAAAATCTTCAAGAGATGAGCGATTATTTCAAGAAGCCAAACCTAAGAGCAATTTGACTTCCTGAGGCAGAAAGAGAGATAGAGACCACCCTGGAACAAAGATTTCATGAAATTATCCAAGAAAACTTCCCTCTCTCATCAGTGATGCAACCATTCAAACTCAAGAGGTTCAGTGAACCCCTATGAGACAACAAATGAGAAGACCACTCCTAGATACATAGTAATTCGTCTACCCAAAGTAGGTATAAAAGAAAAAAATCCTAAGGGCAGCAAGAGAAGACTTCAGACGACCTACTGGGGAGGACAAATTAGAATAGCAGCAGATTTATCTACAGGAACCCTTCAGGCTAGGAGAGCTTGGAGCACAATCTTCAAAGTTCTCAAAGATAAACAATTTCAACCAAGAGTAACCTACCCAGCTAAGCTTCATCATTGATGTAGAATTAAAATCTTTCCCAGACATTCAATCCCTAAGAACTTACGCTGCTTCCAGACCAGCACTACAAGAAACATTTAATAAAGTATTAAACACAGAAGAAAGAAAAAAGAACAGCAACACCTTTCACAAGAATGCAGGGAAAAGATTGAAAACACACATGATTCAACCTCAAAATCAAAAGAAAGACAACAAACAAACAGCAGCAACAACAGCAAACTCTGTAAGAACTTCATGACAGAGATAAACTCTCCCATTTCAATAATTAGCCTGAATGTAAATGGACTAAATGCACCACTAAAAAGACATAGAGTGGCAAAAAGGATAAAATATCACGAGGCAACAATATATTGTCTCCAAGAGACTCATCTCACCAGAAAGGACACTCTCTCTTAAAGTAAGAGTTTGGGAAACAAAATTTTAGGTGAACAGAACGCAAAATAAAGTAGGAGTTGTTATCTTAATGTCAGACAAAATACCATTTAAGCTATCAAAAATTAAAAAATGGTGCTCGTCTTCTGTGACCTGGGAAGAGCCAGGGACCAAGCAGAGAATCTGCAGCACCAGCTGTTGTACCAGGGTCCTGGCCACTTGCTCTTGAGCCCCCACTAAGCCAGTCTCTCCCAGCATTTTCTTCCCAGGAAAGGTTTTGTTGATTTAAAAAAATAATGGCACCCGGCTTCTGTGTCCTGGGACTCGCTAGGGTGCAAGCCCAGCAGCTGCAGCAACAGCCACTGCACCAGGAGAGCCCTGGGTTAGCTCTCACTCAGCCACTCACATGTCCATTCACTCACTTGCACATACACAAAACTTTCTATACACTCAGTCACTCACACTGGGACTTGCATAGTCTGACTGACTTGGCCACCATCTTCCCACATCTCTTCTTGTGGGATGTGTTTCTTGACTCTGTGGTGGTCCTTGGTCCAGGAAATAACCACTTACCTATTCTCATGGAGATGTGACCATAGTTTTATTTACTAGAAATCAAGGCCAACTTGTTACCATACCATGGACAAATGACAACAGAGGACTTTCATAAAACCCATTTACTAGACTGTTTTTTGTGAAGGCAGAGAGTGTATTTAAGAACATTATTTTTTCTAATCCAGAAAACTCAGTGAAATTTAGAGATAGCAGAACTCGTGTATTCAAAACTGAGCTTTCCAACTACAGCAATGTCCTCATTCACAGGATGGATTTTGCCTTTCTGGAAAGCTCAGTCTGAGAGATAAATAAGAAATCTTCCTTTTTGATGCTGTCAGGTAGGAAGCAATTCTAAGGAAGAGTTTTATGAGTCTGAACAGACGTTCTTTCTATTGCGATGAAAACTCCTGAAAAAAGCTTTCAATCAGAAATATTCAGAGGAAAATAGCATGAGAAATTTATTGGTGAATTCAAGAAGGATGGAAACATTCTGCTTTCAGACTAATGCTTTCTCTGGGTAAAACCAGAAAAGCGAGGTTAAAAAGTGAATTCATTTGAAGATATGTGAAAAACACTCAGGCATTTTAGAGGCAACAAGGCTGAGAAAAATGCATATAATTGTCACGGGTGGCAAGGCAATGTTGACTCTCAAGGTCACATGGGACAGCCGGGATGGAAGCTCTTTCTCACTGCCCCAAGCTGCTTTGAGACATCCCCAGGGATTCCCGAGGGAGGCTGCGTCCACATCCATCCACCTCAATGGTGTCCTGCAGAGCCCTCTGGAGAACCAGCTTGAGGGTCTTCCTAT
>CAUYQG010042137.1:0-30869 GCA_963574415.1 Tarsius wallacei
TAGATAACATATCTTAAAATGTGTATTCATTTTTTGGCACCCCCGGTGTTTGTGTGTGTATATATATATATTTTATATGATGCACTGCATAGATGAGGTACCAATGAATTTTAAACGAATAGGCATAAACTTCTCAAAGGGTCAGAGGAGCTGATGAAAACTCAAATTTAACTCTTTTTTTTAATAAAGTGTGAAAAGTCACACTTCAAAGATGACCAGAGAAAGATTGCTATAAAAAGAAAACATTTAAAGTCTTTTAAAAGGCATATATTAAGTGGAAGCTCTAGAGAAACTATCTTTTGGTTTGAACTATTAATCTACCCTGTGGGTATTGCTGAAATTCCTACTGTATTGATATTGTATATTTTAGCTGTTCTGCCCCCAAATAGGATCATTTCCTGTAATAACTGGGCATAGAGCGGGGTGTGTGAGTTCTTAAAGCTGCTGATTTTAAAAGTTCCTAAATTGTGGGCCCAGGACCTTTGTCACTGAATTACTACTAGAGATCTTGAATTCGTGCACAAATATGTAAAATATGTGAATTACTATGTAACTGATACCATTTTAATTAAAGGCTAATTCATTAAATATTTTGCTGAATTCATAACAGCTCAACCAATAATATTCGAGCACCATTGCTGTCATGCAGTGCAAATGTTTTGACATTAAAAAGGTATGCTGATGCCTCAAGAGTCTAGGCACCTGCTGGCGTCCAGTTGCCTAATTTTAAAGATGAGAGGCCCTGGGCCCATAGAAGTAAAGTGCCTCACCTGACGTCACAGAGAGTGTTTGAGTTAAGACTAGAAGACGGATCTAGTTCCCATGGCTCTGTAATCACATTACTTCTCTGCAGAGCTATGGACTTAACAAACCAGAGTGGAATTTATGAGAGAGGGTGATATAAAGAGAGCAATAACCCTTGGTTAAATTATCTTTTATAGTTTGAAGCATTCTTTTTTCACCATTAGGAAATAAGAGGATAAGCATAACTTGATTAATGAAGATAATGTCCTATAGTACTTCTGAAAATAGTTTCATCTATTATACTGTTAAGTTTGGATTCCTTAGAAACTCATTAATAATAGCATCATCATCATTTAGATAGTACTCTTAAGCTTTTTGAAATCATTTTTATAATTATGATTTCATATCTTGTTAATGCCTAAGAAATAATTAGAGAAGATTTGGTGAGGCCCTTTTTAGACCTGAGCATGCTGGTATGCAAATAAATTAAATAAATAGCCTGTGGTCATTGATCTTTTTTATATCTATTATCTGTGTTTTAACTTTGTGGCATGTCTTTGCTTTTCTGTGTTCCTTTAGTGAAAAAACAGATTTATGAGAAAGAGGTAGAAATGCTAGTCAGTCAATTTGACTCTTTGCTAGCACATATTAAAAATAATCAGTTGGTGAATGCATTGAAATGAATGACTTAAAATTGGAGGGTTATATGTTTTACATTTTTAAAGCCAGTAATTTGAAATATGTGATACCACAGTAACTGCCAAATAAGTGACTTTGTGTTTCTGGTTACAAGATTCCACTAGTTCAGTGGTAAGACATACAGCCATCATGTAACTGGATAAAAGAAGATGTAAATTTAGTACCTTACACATTGTGTGTACTAGTGATATAAGAATAAGCAAAGGTAGAAAAAGTTTAGTCATGTATTCACTCTGCAGAAAGGGTCAAGTCAGTGAGGTGAACCAGTGAACAAGTAAAGGAAAGTCGCCATGAGGAAAGTGATTTAAAAGACTTCCAGTCTTTTCTACAGACAGGTGAAACAATTATAATACCCCCCCCCCCCACACACACACACAAATTGTGATAAGCAGTTGTATAGTGGCAAATGTTCTCAGTCACAAACCTGGCTCTGTGAATGATATGGTTTTAGACCTTTTGTATTTTGGTCCTTGATAAATGTGATATTCAAGGTCAATGTTTCTGTACAAACATGTACAGAAGGCTTGGTAGAAGAGGTCTTTCTACCTCCAGCAAATTAAATATAGTATATATGGCTGATACTATTCATGAGAACTTTAGTAAAATATTTCTAAAAAGCAGGAAGCACTTTTTTATTTATGTGACATTTTTTCATCTTAGTAGACTTTGTATCATTACTACTCTGATCATTTTAATTCATCATATCACTTAGAATACTGTCAAAACAAAAGACATGAGAATAAGAACAGAACCATAAAATGAGAGCTCTGAATAGAAAAGAGTTGACAGTATGTTGTTGAAATTAATTTGCTGTTAACACTGCTGACTAGTTAAAGAATTTTAGTCACCTTTGTGAATTCATTAATTAATATCACAACTCTTTATTGAGTACTTACTGTCCTCTAGGAACTGATGATGCTGTGTGAACTAATGAGATAGTTTCTGTCCTTATGATATTTATAATCTAGTGGTGGGACTTGGACGATAAACATATACAGAGCTGCTGTAAGAGAGTACATTAGACAGGGTGGCTTATAAGAAAACAGATATTTACTTCTCACAGTTCTGGAGGCTGGAAAGTCCAAGATCAAGTCACTGGTGATTTGGCATCTGGTGAGGGCCTACTCTTTGGTTGGTTCATAGATCTTTCCTGTTTGTTTTCACATGGTGGGAAGAGCAAGGGAGCTCTGTGTGGCCTTTTTTATAAGGGGACTAATCCCATTCATGAGAGCTCTGCCCTCATGACCTAATCACCTCCCAGAGGCCCTCAACTCTAGGACATTAGCATTTAACATAGATTTTGAAGGGACACAAACATTCAGTGTAGAAACGATAAAGTGTTATCAAGGTGGTGTAATAGAAATTGATTCAGAAAGACTAACTTTAAATAAGGTGACCAGGAAAAATTTCTCTAAGAATGAGACATTTAAAGTGAGTCTTAAGGGAAGAGGAGAAGCTGGATAAGGACATGTGAGATATAAATGCACAGGTCACGTCAAGAAATAGGGCAGAATTTAGAATGCTGAAACAAAAGAGAAGGTCAGTATAGTTTGTGAGGGTAGAAGGGCATGACTAAATTAGGACAGATAAGCAACTGCCACGTCATGAAGTGTTGGGTGGTCGTGGTCAGAAATGTGGGTTTTATCTTAAGAGCATGCTCAGCCAAATTTAAGCAGAGGCATAACAGGTTCTAAATTATGTTTATAAGACAATTGCTTTGGCTTCTCTAAGGAAATATATTGGGGAAAGGTGTTTAGGAGACTACTGAGATAGTGCAGGGAAGAGATGATGGAGGCTTAGATGAGTGTTTGATTTTTTTCATAATCAGCAATTATTGTGGTTGAAAATTCAATCCTGTTTTTTCCCATTGTCCATTGAAAAGCAATTTTACTATAATCGCAGTTTTTAAAATCATAACTACAATGCTATAAGAGGCTTTTTGTTGTAAGTTACTGTGGCAAGAAATTAGTTTTAGGTGTATGCACTTAGCTGTAATTGTATTAGGCATGTCCTTTGGAAGACTTGATTAATAATGAATTGATAATAGTGAAGGTTTTTTGAGCAGACTCTATTTTATACACTGTAGTTAGTGCTTTCTATCTGTTAACTTATTTAATCTTCACAAAAATCCTATAACATAGGTGCTGTTATTATTTTCGTGTTGAAAATAAGGAAACAGAAGGACTGAGAAGTTAAATAACTTACCTTCTTGTTCCCAAGGTAACAAAAAGTAGACATTATGGAGTCAGAATTTGAACCTTACATCACAGCTTAAACACTTTAAAAACAAAATGAAACAAAGCAAAACAAAAAAAACCCTAAAATGTCTTTTATTGATAAGCTATTTACATATAATAAAATACACAGATCATAAATGTATAATTCAATGGATTGTGGCATTTGTATACATCTATGTAGCCACCTACCCAAACTAAATGTAGAATGTTTCTATTACTGCAGAAAGTTCCTTTTTGCCTCTTCTGGTCAGTTTTCCCACAACATCCTCCCACTCTACAGACTGCTTTCTGGTTTCTATCACCATATGTTAGTTTTGCCTTTTCTCGGATTTCATGTGAATAAATTACAACAATAAATTAATGTATTGGAGTCTCATCTATGTTGTTACTTATTGCTTAGTCTTTCTTATTTCTGAGGAGTTGTAATATTCCATTATACCAATATTGATCCATTTCACCTATTCAGGGACATTTAGATTGCTTCCATTTCTTAGCAGTTTTATAAGTCATAATGACTGTGAACATTTATGTACAAGAATCTTTTTTTTATTTCTGTTGGGTAAATACTAAGGAGTAGAATTGCTGGTTCATAGGAAAAGATGTATATTTGTCTTTTTAGGAAGCTGCTAACTGTTTTCTGAAGTGGTTGTACTATTTTACTTTCCTAACAGCAATGTATGGGAATCACAATTGCTCTACATCCACCCCATTTGGTATTGTCAGTCTTTATTTTAGCCATTCTAGTGGGTGTGAAGTGATATCTCATTTTAATTTGCATTTCCCAAAAGACTTATGATGTCAGGCTTCTTTTAATGTATTTATTGGCCATTTGTATACCTTCTCTTGTGAAGTATTTAAGACTGCCCTTTGAAAATTTTGTATTTGTATTTTTATTGCTAATTTCTAAGAATTATTTATATATTCTATATACAAGTTCTTGTCTTATATATGTATTACAAATATTTTCTTCTGAACTGTGGTTTGCCTATTCATTTTGCCAGCAATGTGTCTTTGGTGAGCAGAAATGTTTGATATGGATGCATTTATCAGTTTATCAGCTTAGTGTCTAATAGTTACTGCTTTCTGTGTCCTAAGAAATCTTTGCCTGCTTCATAGTGACAAAATTTTTCTCTATGTTTTCTTCTAGATTTACTTTAGCTTTATATTGCAGTCTATGATATATTTAAAATTTACATTTGTATGTAATATGAGGTAAAGGGCAAAGTTCTCCTTTTTTTGTGTGTTTGTCTAGCTGTTCCATTATCTTTGTTGGAAGGACTGTCTTTTCTTTATTGAATTGCTTTGGTGCCTTTGTCAAATGAATTGACTGTGCAGGTATGAGTCAATTTCTAGACACTATCCTGATTAATTTGTATGTCCTCATGGCAGTTGGATGGACAAAATCCTCATTGTCTTGTTTACTATCACTTAGAAAATGTATGTTGTTTAATTTTGTTCTTTTTCCAGATAATTTGATCTATCTTAGCTTGTTTCATTTTTATATACATTTTAGAAATAGCTTGTCAATTTCTCTAAAAAATAATTTGCTGTGATTTTTTTTGATGACATTGAATCTATAGATTAATTTTGTGAGACTAGATCTATTGCGTGTTTAAAAGTTTATGTGCATGGTATCATCTCTCCATTTATTTTGTAGCCCAGACTATATGATCAGTTACCTCTAGCAAACATAGGATATTCTCTCTTTTTAAGTCTATTAAAACAACAATTCTCAAAAAATATGCATTTGGTGTTAGGACAGGCTATCTCATGTGAAAGTGAGGGAGCTATGCTTCACAAATTAAGAGGAACAGTTAATACTTCATTATATTGGGTTCTGAAGAAACATTGTTTTCCAAAGGAATGTGTAGTCCTTTGACTAATAATATGTTTTCTGTACTAATGAAAGTGTGATCTCTCATAGTTTAATTCAGTTATTTTAGAAGCTGGTCGATAATGACTGGTATTCTTACAAAACATCACATGAAACAAAGTCTTACATGGAAACATAAAGTCTCTTTAAGTAGTGCATATGGCTGCATTTTCTAAGTCTAGGGAAAGCAAGTACAATAGAACTAATGAAAATAACAGCTTTTGGGAATTGAATTTTCTGGTAATAATAAACAGTGATTCAGGTCATTTGTCTTTTAATGCTTAATTTTGAAGGAGTAATGCAATATGTACCTCACAGGATTACTGCAAGGATTAGAGAAGGAAATGTATGACAAGTGCTGAACACATTGGCTGGCTTGAAGAAGGAACTCAATAAACTTATATCTTTTTATCTTTATCTAGATCTACGACAAGTTCTAGGTGCAGGTGCTGTTTTTTAACCTGTGTCACTTCTTGTGCTTTCACTTTAGAATACCCTTGTAGATCTTAGCGTTCAAACACCTTGCAGAAGCTCCACTTTTCTCAAATATTAGTCTGGTTTTGATTCCTGCCTTCAAGCAAGTAAACTATACCATATATAAATATATGTATCATATATATAAAATCAATGTCCATTTTACGTAAGACTTTTTGTTTTCCTTTTACTGGACTTGAAACTATTGCTGACTTAGAAGAATGAAATCCAGTTATCTTTTTTTTTTTCTGAATCCAGTGGTAGAAGTTAATTTATGGACTCATGGTATTTGTTAATGCCTTAACTCTAAAATATATATTGTATTTTACTTTTAGATTCTCTATTATAGCTGGGTTATATGTAAAATATAACTGTACATAATTTTTCATGGTGTTATTTGGAATGTGTGGCTAATTGAAAAAAATTATCTTTACATGTAAGAGGCTTTCAATCTTGGTATTACCTATCAATATAAGTCAGAGATGGAAATAGGGAGGCTGAAAAGGAGGAAGGAATGCAAAGGAATGAAATTAATTGCTTTTGTCTTATTTAAGCAAACAAGTGATCAGCAGGGAGATGATTTATTTTAAATATAAATGAAGAATACAACTTCATTCCAAATACTTTGCTTAACAATATGCATTATTACTAGACTTAGATTTATGAGTTCTTTTTCTGTGTGTGCCTAGAATATAAATCTGTATGTGTTTGTATACACTTGTGTGTGTGAGAATTTATCTCTATATTTCTAAATCTATTTGTGTAAATTTAAGTAATGCAGGTCTCATTTCTTTGTGAATGTGCCAGGAAACCCAGGGAATATTTATTTTCAAATTCTGAGGTTGATGTTTAGGTGAAGTAAATAGATGCCACAACAGGGTTCTAAGTTGGAAGGACACTCAGGAGCCCAGGAATCCTGTTTGGTTTGGAATTTTGTTGCATGGTCAGAGTATTTCATTTGCAACATTGCAGAGACAGATAGACACAGTCTTTTTATTTTCTCCAAGCCAAATTTTCAATCGTCCAACAGAGTGATGTTACCTACATAGATCAGTAGCCAGTGATACAAGACATGTTTATGATTTCCAGAGGTTTTAGTGGGGACTTATTTGGAAAAATATAACCCTGCAAGACAAACACATCTTTTAAACAAATATTTTCATAAGATCTCCTAACCTGCCCACTAAAATATTTAACATTGCACTTAAACTCACCTATCCTGTTTTGTAGGTTATTTCTTATACTTCGGGTTTTAGCTCTCTGCACATAGTCTGATTTCAACTTTTGAAATTGCTTTAAGAATGAGAACTTTAAGAAAAGTATTAATCCAAAGAAAAGTAACCAGGTAATAAAAATAGATTGACTAGAGATTACACATTGAAAATCAGATGTGATGGTGCAAACTAATAAGATGTAACTTTAGAGGCTTTTTTTAGGAAAGTAGTCTAAATGAAGAGCTGCTTAGCAGGCCAGACATGTTAGGCTGTGACATTAAAATAATTGCATTTTTAAAAATGAGCAGTGACCAAGCTCAGTGGCTGAGCTTGTAATCTCAGCTCTTTGGGAGGCTGAGGCGAGTAGATTGCCTAAGTCAGTGGGTTCGAGACCAACCTGAGCAACTTGGTGAGACCTCGTCTCTACAACAACAACAGCAACAACAACAACAACAAATGAGCCAGGCGTGGTAGCCCTGCCCGTAGTTCCGGCTGCTTGGAAGCCTGAGGTGGAAGGATAACCAGAGCCTAGCAGGTCAGAGTGAGACTCCAACTAAAAGACAGAGAGAGAGAGAGAGAGAGAGAGAGAGAGAGAGAGAGAGAGAGAAATCAGCTTTTCACGTTATCACATCTTTCTTTTTGAGAATAAAAATATCTTACCAAAATGTTAGTCCAATATTCTGCCACATAAAATTGAATGACAGATATACTAATCAACTAAAGCTTTTCTATTCCTCACTGGGAAATACAAAGAAATGTATATGTAGGTGTGGATGTGGTGAGTCTTTATATGTGTGTACATAATGTCAAAATTGCTGTGAAATACAGTACATTTTCAAAATAAATTATTCAGCTTTTAAGGAGAAACACCTTCTTGTCATTGGCAAATTGTTTGCCTGGTTTTTCTTTTTCTTTCTTTCTTTTTTTTTTTTTTTTGGTAAGCATTAGAACCAAAGGAGTAGAATGTGTAAAAATGTACTGTTAATATTAACAATATCTGAGAAAACAAAACTCAGAAGATTAAGTAAAAATGTTTTAAACTTTTTTTAAAAAGTGTTATGGTTCACTTTGTTAATATTAATATAAATTGAGAGAAAATGTAGATTCTAGGAATACAGTGTATGACATTATTGCAATAAGTCACTTTTTTGGTTTTAAAACCTTTATGTGTATTCATAAGATGAATATACATTGATTGATTGATCTACTTTAGTTTTTAGAGCAATTTTAGAGTCACAACAAAATTGAGCAGAAAGTACCGAGATTTCTCTTATATTCCTTGCTTCTACATGTGCACAACCTCCACCATTATGGTGCATTTGTTACATCCTCCATCCTCCATCAGCATGGTGCATTTATTACAATTGATGAACCACACTGATGCATCATTACCACCCAAAGTCGATAATTTAGTCTTCACTCTTGGGGTTGTACATTCTGTGAGTCTTGACAAATGTATAGTGACATGTACCCACCATTGTAATATTGTACAAAATAGTTTCACTGCCCTAAAAATCCTCTGTGCTCTGCCTGTTCATCCCATTCTCCTCCCTAACTCCTGGCAATCACTAATCTTTTCACTGTCTCCATAGTTTACCTTTTCCAGAAAGTTGCATAGTTAGAATCATACAGTACATAGCCTTTTCAGATTGGCTTATTCATTTAGAAACATGCATTTAGGGTTTCTCCATGTTTTTTGGTGGCTTGATAGTGCATTTCTTTTTAGCACTGAATAATATTCCATTGTCTGGATATACCACAACTTATTTATCCGTTCACCTATTGAAGGATATTTTGATTGCTTCTAAGTTTTGGCAACTGTGCAGGTTTTTTGTGTGTGTGGATATAAGATTTCAAATCCTTTGGGTTAATGCAGTCATGTGTCACTTAATATATTGTGAGAATTGAGTCACTAGGCAATTTGATCACTGTGCGTACATCATAGGGTGTACTTAGAAAAACCCAGTTGGTATTGCCTACTATACAACTAGGTTATATAGTATAGACTATTGCTTCAAAGATACAGACTAATACAGTATGCTACTTTACTGAATATTTTAGGCAATTGTAACACTATGGTATTTGTGTATCCAAATAGAAAAGATACAGTAAAAATATAGTGCAAAAGATAAAAAAATGGTACACCTGTATGGAGTACTTACTATGAATGGCACTTGAAGGGCTGGAAGTTCCTCCAGGTGAGTCAGTGACTGAATCTGAAGTGGTGAGTGAATGTGAAGTCCTAGAATGTTGTTGTGTACTACTGTAGACTTTATAAGCACTCTACACTTAGGCTATGCTAACTTTAATTAAACTTTTTTCTTTCTTCAACAATAAATAAGCTTAGCTTACTGTAACATTTTTACTTTGTAAACTTTTTAATTTTTTAAGACTTTTTGGCTGCTTTGTAGTAACACTGAGCTTAAAATACAAACACATTGTACAGCTATACAAAATCTTTTCTTTTTTTGTACCCTTACTCTCTAACCTGTTTTTTAATCATTAAAAAGTTTTTATTACTTTTAAAAAACCTTTAAAACCTTTTAATCACAAAATCATACACATTAGCCTAGGCCTACCCAGGATCATCAATATCACCATCTACCAGCTCCACATTTTGTCCTGTCGGAGGGTCTCAGAGGAAATAACACAAATAAAAACTACCGTCTCCTATGATACGAGTGCCTTCTTCTGGAATACCTCCTGAAGAACCTGCCTGAAGCAGTTTCACGGTTAGCTTTTTTTTTTTCGAAGTAGAAGGAATATACTCCAATAATAAAAAGTATAGTAAACACATAAATCAGTAACATAGTTATTTATTATCAAGTATCATGTACTATGTACAATTGCATGTGCTATATGTAATATGTTAAATTATACTTTTACATGACTGACAGTGCAGACTTGTTTATGTCAGCATCACCACAAACATGTGAGTAATGCACGGCATGATGAGGTTGTCTCTACGTTTTGGTAGTTATGAATAAAGCTGCTACCAACATCCTTTGTGCAGCTACAACATTGTTAACCAATAGGAATTTTTCAGCCCCATCATAATATTATGAGACCTTCATGGTATGTGCGGTTCATCATTGACCAAAATGTTGTTATAGAGAGCATAACTGTACCAAGAAGTATGGTTGCTGGCTCATGTGGCAAGCTTATGATTAGTTTTCTAAGAAACTGCCAAACTGTCTTCCAAAGTGTCCACCACTTTGCATTCCTAGCTGGTCCACATCCTCACCAGCATTTCGTGTTGTCAGTGGTTCCAACTTAGACTATTCTAATACATGTGTATTAATACTTCCTTGTTTTAGTTTGCAATTCCTTAGTGATGTGATGTCGAACATCTTTTTGTAAGTTTATTTGACATCTGTATATCTTCTGTGGCGAGGCATTTGTTCAGGTTTTTTGCCCTATTTTTTAATCAGGTTGTTCACTTTTTTATTGTTGAATTTTACATGTTCTGGGTATATTTTGGATTATAGCTCTTTATCAGTTGTGTCTTTTGCAGGTGTTTTCTCCCAGTCTGTGGTTTTTCTTCTCATTTTCTTGATAGTGTCATTCACAGAGCAGAAGTTTTTAATTTTAATGAGATCTAGCTTATTCTTTTTTTAATGTATGGTGCCTTTGGTGGTGTATCTAAAAAGTCATGTCCATACCCAACATTATCTAGATTTTCTCCTATGTTACCATCTAGAAGTTTCATAATTTTGTATTTTCCATTTTAAGTTAATTTTTGTAAAGATTAGAAGGTCTGTGTCTAGATTCATTATTTTGCATGTGTTCCAGTCATTTCAGCAATGTTTGTTGTAGAGACTGTCTTTTCTCCATTATATTGCCTTTGTTCCTTTGTCAAGCATCAGTTGATGATATTTATGTGAGTCTATTTCTGGACTTTCTATTCTGTTTCATTGATCTATTTGTCTACTCCTTCGCCTATACCAATCCATCATGATTACTGTAGTTTTATAGTAAGTCTTGAAGGTGGGTAGTGCCAGTCCTCTGACTGTTCTTTTTCTGTGTTGTGCTGACTATTCTGTATCTTTTGCCTTTCTGTATAAATGTTATCATCAGTTTGTTGATAGCTACAAAATACTTGCTGGGGTTTTGATTGGGCATTTATTTTTAAATTTTTTTGGTTGTAAAAAATTTAATTAGAGTATAAGTTACAGTGATTTTACAGTGAAATGGCCAGATCTTAAGTATGCAATTTGATGAATTATAGCAAATGCATATGCCTGTGTAATCTACATCTCTACATAATCTACATCTTTACGTAGTCTACATCTCTGTGAAGCTAGAGAACATAGAAAGTTGCCTTTTGCCATTTCCCATGCTGTCCTACCCATTTCCTACCCCAACTCAGCGAACCACTGTTCTGATTTCTGTCACCTTAGAGTACTTGTGTCTTTTTTAGAACTTTACAAAAATGAAATCACAGACTAATATTTGCCTCTTCTAGAATTTCACATAAGTGGAATAATACCACACTCTTTTGTATCAGGCTTCTCTTGTTCAATGTAATGACTTTAATATTCATCCATGTTTTTGCATTTATCATAGTTATCTTCTTAATTGAAAAGTCATATTTCATTATTTAAATATTACCAATATATTGAGATATGTATGATTTGGTTCCAATTTTTTGACATTATGAATAAAACTGTAAGGGACAAGGCTTTTGGTAGACCTATGTTTTTGGTTAATTTCTTTGGGATAAATTTTTAGTGTGCATCCTAAGTTATATATGTTTAGCATTGTAAGAAACTGCAAAGTAGTTCTCCAAAGTGGATGTACTATGTAACATTATCACCATTTGTGTCAGAGTTCCATTTGCTCCAAAATCCTCAGCAACATTTGCTATTACCAGCTATTTTATTTTATTGGGTATAAAGTTTGATTTGCATTTCTCTCATGCCTAATGGTGTCAGACATCTTTTCATGTGCTTAGTTGTCATCTGTTTACCTGCTTTTTTGTGAAGCGCTTTTTCTTCATTTTATTTTAAATTGAGTTGTTTTACTTTTTTAAAAAATATTTTGTTCTTATTGCAGTCACGGAATCTGACTGCAGTCTTCTATCAAATAAATGTATTGTGAATATTTTCTTGCAGTCTGTGTGTTGCTTGTTCATGTCTTTGCTTTGTGTTTTCATGAGCATCAGGGTCAAGTTTTGATTAAATATAATCATCGGTTTTTTTCATAACCAGTGACTTCTGTGTCCTGAGAAATCTTTGCTTACCTTAAGATCACAAAGATTTTCTCCTGTTTAATTCTAGAAAGTTTGTAGTTCTAACTTTTATGTTTAGATCTGTCGTCTATTTTTGAGGTAATTTCACTTATGATGTGAAATAAAGTTCAAGGTACATTTTATGCCATATGGATATCCAGTTATTCTACCACTGATTTTGAACACTTTTTCCTCATCGAACTGTAATCTTTGTTGAAAATTAATTGATCACATATATTTGGGAGAACTACTGAATTCTGTCATGTATTTTGATAGTCTATCCTTATGCTAATTCCACACTATCCTGATTATTGTAGCTATATGGTAAGTCTTGAAGTCAGATAGTCCTCTGAGTTTGTTCTTCCTTTTCAAGATTGTTCAAGCCCTTCTAGGTATTTTGTATTCCAATATAAATTTCAGAATTTGCTTGTATATTTCTATGACAATATCTTCTGGTGTTTTGTAGCAATGAATCTGAATAGCAAGAAGATTAACTTATGAACAGTATTGAGTTTTCCTATCTATGAACATGACATATAGCTTTTTTTTTTTTTTAGATCTTCTTTAAGTTCTCTTGGCAATGTTTTAGAGTTTTCATTACAAAATGAGGTTTTGTTCATTTCCATTAAGTATATTCCAGTATATTTTATTTTATGTAAATGGTATTGCTTTAGATTTCATTTTAACTATTTATTGTATATAAAATAGAAATTCAGTTGACTTTTGTATGCTTCTTTTTTATCCTGCATACTTGCTAAATTTACTTCTAGTATTTTTGTAGATTTCTTAGTATTCTTTATGTATCAATAAAGATGTCTATGATTCAAAATTCTTTTACTTCTTTTTTCCCCCAACTTTGTTTCTTTTTCTTGCTATGTTAAACGAGATAGGATATCAGTTACCGCTGAGTAAAAGTGATTAGTGGAGAGGCAGACATTCTTGACTTGTTTCTGATGTTAAAGGAAAATTATTCCACCTTTCACCATTGAGTATGATATTAGCCATAATTTTTCTTCAGTGTCCCACTTCAGGTTGAGGACAGTTCTCCTATTCCTAGTTGGCCGGAATTGTTGTTCTTTGTCCTTCTCCCTTCCCCTCCCCTCCTTTTCCCTCCCCCTCCTTCCCTCCTCTCCCCTCTTTTCCTTTCTCTTCTTTCTCTCTCTCCTTCTTTCCTTTTCTTTTTAATGTCATAAATAAGTGCTGAATTTTGTCAAAAGTTTTTTGCGTCTATTGGGACACATGATTTTATCCTTTCTTTCATTAAAAATGATGGATTTTATTGATTTTTGAACATTAGAACTTAGCTTCCTGGGATAAATCTTCCCTGGTCATGGTATATTACCTTTTATATATATAATGCTGACTTTAACTTCCTATTGTCTAGATAAGGATATATGATTCTGTCAATAATAGCTCTTCACGAGACCTGTTGAATGTAGATCATTTGTAATTTGTCTGACATGTTTTTGTTTTGGTGTTATGCTGGCAATCTAAAATGAGTTAGGTGATCTCTCATCCTCCCTTTTTCTGAGTTTATGTGATACTGATATTCTTTTTTTCTGTAAATATTTGATAGTATTCAGTGAAATCATCTGGGCCTACAGTCTTCTACATGTGAAGATTTTGATGTTTCTTAACATGTGGGGCTGTTCATAGTTTCTGTCCTTTTTTGTGTGTGTGCCGGTTTGGTGATTTTTCTTCCCAGGAATGTATTCTTTTCATTTATATTACTGAATTTATTGGAATAAAGTTATTGTTAACATTGTCCTACTATCTTTTAGGTATCTTTATGATACATAATGCTGTGATTTAAAATCCCTAATATTGGTAATTTATGTTCTCTTTGATTCTTGCTTAGTCTAGGAAACAGACTTACCAATTTTATTAATCTTATCAAAGAAGCAATTTTTAGTTTTATTAATTTTTCCCAGTTGTCATTTTTCTATTTCAGTGACTTTTGCTCTTCATTATTTTCTTCCTTTTATTTAGTTTGGGATTTGTATGTTCATCTTTTTTCTAGCTTCTTAAGGCAGAAGCATAGATTGTTTACCTTTTATTTTTATTTTTGAGTTGGAGTCTCACTGCGTCTCCCAGGCTGGAGTGCAGTGGCATGCATGCTCATGGCCACTGCAGCGGCGACCTGCTGGGCTCCAGCGATCCTTATGCCTCTGCCTTTCAGTATCTGGAACCACAGGTGCATGCTACTGAGCCCAGCTAATTTTTTATTTATTGTAGAGACACGGTCTCGCCAAGTTGCCTGGTTGGGTCTCTAACCTGCGGGCTCCCAAACTGCTGGGTTTACAGGCTGAGCCACCTAGCCCGGCCAGATATTTTAAGCCTTTTTTAAGATTAGCATTTACAAATATAAATTTCACTCTAAATATTGGATTATTTAAACCCACATTTTAAAATTATACTTTATTTTGAGATAATTGTACATTCAAGTGTGATATTAAGAAATATAGATGAGCCGGGCTCGGTGGCTCAGCCTGTAATCCTGCACCTTGGGAGGCTGAGGTGAGTGGATTGCCTGAGCCCGCAGGTTCAAGACCCGCCTGGGCAACTTGGTAAGACCTCTTCTCTACAATAAATCAAAAAATTAGCCGGGTGTGGAAGCGCGCGCCTGTAGTTCCAGCTACTTGGAAGGCTGAGGCGGAAGGATCGCCGGAGCCCAGCAGGTCGAGGCTGCGGTGGCCGGGAGCGGCCGCTGCACTCCAGTCTGGGGGACGGCGTAAGACTCCAACTCAAAAAAAAAAAGAAAAGAAATATAGATGAATTGCATGTACCCCTCACCCAATTTCTTCCAATGGTAACATTTAGTAAAACTTTACAATATCAAAACCAGGGAATAAGCCGGGCTCGGTGGCTCAGCCTGTAATCCGGTGCCTTGGGAGGCTGAGGTGAGTGGATTGCCTGAGCCGGTGGGTTCGAGACCCGCCTGGGCAAGCGAGACCTCATCTCTACAATAAATTACAAAATTAGCCGGGTGTGGTAGCGTGCACCTGTAGTTCCAGCTACTTGGAAGGCTGAGGTGGAAGGATCGCCAGAGCCCGGCAGGTCGAGGCTGCGGTGGCCAGGAGCGGCCACTGCACTCCAGTCTGGGCGACAGAGTGAGACTCCAACTCAAAATAAAAACAAAAACCAGGGAATCGACATAAATACAGTCCACCAATTTTATTTCACCTGTTTTGCATTTACTCCTGTGTGTATGTGTGTGTGTGCTTAGTTCTATGCAATTTTGTCATATAAGTAGGTTCTTCTATCTACCACCACAGTCACCATACTGAACAGTATGATGGATCATTGCAAGGATTTTTCTTATTGTCCTTTTATAACCACACCCTATTTCTCTCTGATAAATGCCCTCACCTCCCAAACCTAACCCCTAGCAACCACTAATCTTTTCTTCTACTTTATAATTTCATTATTTTAAAAAAGTGTTATGTAAATAAAATTATACAGTATGTAACCTTTTGGGATTGACTTTTTTACTTAGCATAATTCCCTAAAGATTTGTCCAAATTTTTGCATGTATCAATAGTTTGCTCCTTTTTATTACTGAGTACTGTTATTTGGTATGGGTGAGCTACGGTTTGTTTACCATTCACCTGTTCCTAGTTTTTGACTATTAAGAATAAAGCTGCTGGGACTGGGTGCAGTGGCTCATACCTATCATTCCAGCACTTTGGGAGGGAGAAGTGAGAGAATTGTCTGAACCCAGGGATTCCATTCCAGCTGGAGCAACTTGGTGAGATCTCATCTCTATCATTAAAAAAATTTAAAAAATTAGTGTTGCATAGTAGCACATGCCTATAGTTCTAGCTACTTGGAAGGCTGAGGCAGAAGGATCACCTGAGCCCAGCAGGTTCAGGCTTCAATAGCTGTGAGCGTGCCACTTGCACTCACTTCAGCCTGAGGGACAGAGTAAGACTATGACTCAAAAAATAAAAAATAAAGAATAAAAATAAAAAAAGGAATAAAGCTGCTGGGAACATTGCATATAGATTTGTGGGCATAAATTTTCATTTCTCTGGGATAAATGCCCAGGAGTACAATTGCTGGGTGTTTGGTAACTGTATATTTAGTTTATAAGAAACTTCCAGACTGTTCTTCAGAGTGACTGAACCATTTTACATCATTACCAGCTATGTTGTTATAAGTGATATAGTTTTTCTTCATTTTTCTGGAATTTGTTCCTTTTAAAAAAAAATTTAGCCATTCTGGTATGTAGTGATAATTCATTGTGGTTTTCATTTGTACTTTACTAATGGCTAATGATTTTAGATATCTTTTCATGTACTATTTGCCATGTATATTTCCTCTTCCATGAATCATATGGTTATATCTTTTGCCCATTTACTTACTGGATTTGTTTTTACTCTTCAGGTTTAAGAGTTCTTTATATTGTAGTTATTAGTGGGGTTTTTGTTTGTAAAGTGTATTTTAAAAAAATATTTTCTTCTACCTCTGCTGCTTGTCTTTTCATACTCACCAGAGTCTTTCACAGAGCAAAAGTTTTTAATTCTGATAAGCTCTAATTTATCAGTTTTTATAGGTTATGCCTTTGGTGTCAAGTCTATAACTCTGTCTAGCCCTATGTCCTGAAAATTTTCTCTCTATATTTTTTTAAGTTTGCCACTTTTAGTTAGTTTTGTTTTGTTTTGCTTTTTGCTTATGTATGTACAGTTGCTCAAGCACCATTTGTTAAAGAGGCTACCCTTCTTCTGTCTATTTTGTCAAAAATCAGTTGAGCATATTGTGTAGCTCTACATCTGAATTCTTTATACTATACGCTTGATCTATATGTATGTTTCTTTGGCAATACCGTATCGTGTAGTCCTTGGGATTTTCTATGACTTGATATATAGGTAAACGATCACTCTGGTTATTACTGAAAAAAGATCACTCTTGCTATTACAATTTATAAAATAAGTAATACAGCAAGGGAAGAACCAACAAACGTAGCTCAAAAGGTAATAAAGTAACCCAGACACAAGATAATGATTTGGTATAGATCAGTCATTTAGTATAGATAAATGAATAGCTTTTGATGTACATTGAAGGAAGAGCTCATGGGAAATTTTAGTGAAAGAAAGAGAAGAGTTAATGCATCTCCAAAATTCAAATTTTAAATGTTATTATATCATTGTTTCACATTATTTATTATATCATTATTTTATTTTTTATCATAATTATCTTAAAATCTATTCTCGGGGTAAGGAAACATTGAAGAGTATTAATGTTGTAGGGTATAATAAGATCTTTCTTCAGTTATTTAAGAGTTGTTAGGACCATTATGAGAATTGTTACTAGTAATGCAAGTACTAAAATCTGTATCTAGTGCTTCTAAGGCACTTCAGAAATGTTTGTTGATAATACCTTGAAAAGCTATTTGTTATAAGCAGATTAAACCTATTATCAGCTACTTGTAAACTATTCAGGGCAAGAGAGCATTACTACATTAGTAGCTTAGAAAGGCAGAAGGACTTGCTCCTTTATAGGCAAAGTAAATTTGATGTAGAGCAAAGAGTTTTTGTATTCACATTTTAAAATGTATTCTTATTATAAGGATAATTTATCTTCATGAATAATATTCAATAGGCTAGAGTTACACAATGAAAAGATTCTTCATCATACTGTTTCCACTCTGCAAAGATAGCCACTGTCTATCTGTCAGTAGTTAACTGTGTCCTTCTAGAATTATGATGGGCATTTACCTTTTTTAGCCATTAATTTCTTTTAAAAATAGTTGTATTTACACAAAGTTTTGATACTACTCCATCTGAGACTCTTCCACATTTTATCTTCAAAATTCTTATCTAGTTTATTTACCTTAGATGTAATGCATTCCCAATCCCACATCTTAAGTTTATTAAATTAAAGCAAATTTTAATGCATTTGTAGTTTTAAGTTTTCTCAAAAATGGATATTTTGGAAATTGAAACCCTGACTGGAGAAAAAAGTTTTTATTGCTAAATGCAAAATAGAATAAAATAATGGGAAAACAGATTTGGTATGTCAAAGTCTGAAAAACAAACGATTTTCTTACTGTATTGGTTAAAGAAAAAGAAATTTAAAAAATTAAAAAGAATATATTGATTAAAACTGTTATAAAAAGAAAAGCTATCATAGTGTTGAAAATGTATGTGCTATAACCTAATAACAGAAAACGATATTACCCAACATTACCTTAAGGCTTTATGATAGCAGAAATTAATCAAGGAAAGCTAGAAGAAAATTTACAAAGAACGAAATACAAAGACAGATAATAGAAAAAAAAAATTGAAGTATTTGCAGATAGAGACAAAAGCTGATTATTACAAACAAAAACATTAACAAATAGCCAGTGCCATTGAATAAAAAGCCAAGAGATAGGGAAACTTTTTTTTTTTTTTGAGTCAGGGTCTCACTCTGTTGCCCAGGCTGGAGTTCAGTGGCATGAGCATGACAATCACCATTTACTACACAGCCTTGACTACCTGGGCTCAGGTGATCCTTCTGCCTCAGCCTTCTGAGTAGCTGGAACTACAGGCAAGCACCACCATGCCCAGCTAATTTTAAAACTTTTTTGTAGAGAAGAGATCTCACTATGTTGCCCAGGCTGGTTCCGAACTCCTGGGCTCAAGCATTCCACCTGCCTTGACCTCCCAAAGTACTGGGATTATGGACGTGAACTGCTGTGCCTGGCCTCTGGAAACTTTTTTTTCCCCCTACTTTCTTCCTGCTTTATACCTAGAGTTGAGAACATTGCCTGGCCTGAAGTAAATAAATATTTAATGAGGGCAACCCCTTCGGGTCCCCTCCCACTGTGGGGACTTTTCTGTCCTTTTAATAAATCCTGCTTTCTAAAAAAGAAAAAAAAAGTATTGAATACATTAATATTTCCTACAAAATTGAAATGAAAGTGGAATATAATAGTAGAGAAAAGACGAAGTATTATAATATTGTATGCATTTATGTATTAAGTAAAGGGAACACCTCAGTTCCAAACATAATTTTCTTGGTGAAAAGAACATAATAACTCGTGAAACTGGATATGCCAATAATCAAAAAAAAGAGAAAAATATATAGTTTTAAGACTTAAGTAACAAAGTGGTACATTTTGATTTTATTGTTGAAGTCCACAATTTTATATCATGTAAAATAATTCAAAACATTCAAAAGAGTAGACTTTTTTTATTTTATGGAGTCTCTTTCAACATATGCATAACTCGCACGAATAAAAACATAATAATCTAAAATACAAGTAAATGAAATTGAAAGGACATAACGTGGAGTCAGTATAACCAGTGAGCAGCCATTTTAACACTGCCTGGTTGTCATGTTTTTCTAGCACTTTAATTTACCCTCTAATTACTAGCCCAGGACAGAGCAGGTTTCTCAGAGGTAGCTATTGATAATTGTTTTACAACCCCATCTCCAGCTTGTTTTGGAAACAAGTTAACCTAATCAGCCCTTCAGCACACAGACTCCATCACCTGACATCAGTACCTGTGCTTGCCTGTCCCCTCCTTCATGATGTGGAACAGACCACCACCTAATCACCTAAACTACCTCCCCCCCATCAAAAGGAAAATTTTTAAAGGATTTGGCTTCAAACAGCAGTTGACATTGCTTTACTAAACGCTGGTGTGGCTATGTGCTCTTTGAGCTATGGGCAGGCCATGATTTCCTGAGCTTTGGCCCCTCTCCCTACCTCACCTTGGGGAGGCGAATCTCTCATCTTTCTCTCTCTCTTTAATTTACTTTCTAAATAAACTATATTTTCCAATCTAACTTCTGTGCAATTCTTTGCATCTTTTGTGGTACTGTATTTCACAACCCCACCCCCATGGGTCTCACCTAACATTTTTGGAAGTCCCGCTGATATCTTTAACCTAATAGAACATACTGAGTAGTGTTAATCTCAGTAATGCATATCTAATTCAATATTAGGAATTTTTAACATAATACTTTACATCAATATGTTAAGTAACAAAAAGCCTTATCCTAGTAGGCATAGAAAAAGCAATTAATAAATTTATTTCTTTTCTTCATAACTAAAAAATAAATGTTAATTATACAAGTAGAAGGATTTTAAAAAATATTAATCATGGTAACAATCTTGTAAATTTAGTATCCTTCACTGTTTTTCATTGCTATTCTTTCTGTTGTTTGAATGCCACATATGATGGTCTTACGTGGTGAGTGATATCATGGTCAGTTATTGGAAATGTATAATTTCACTTGATATAATCTTTCCCATTATACACAAACACACACACACACAAAATAATATTTTTGCGGTTTTGAAATTTATTGCTCAGAATTGTCGACATGACCAGCTAGCCCAGATCAGGATAGCATGAAGCTTCACTGAGTTGTTTCTTTCTTTTTTTTTTTTTTTTTTGAGTTGGATTCTTACTCTGTCGCCCAGGCTGGAGTGCAGTGGTACACTTACGGCTACCACAGCCTCAACCTGCTGGACTCAAGGGATACTTCTGTCTCAGCCTTCCAAGTAGCTGGAACTATAGGCATGCACTACCATGCCCAGCTTATTTTTTATTTAGTGTAGAGACTAGGTCTCACCAAGTTGCCCAGGCTGGTCTTGAACCTCTGAGCTCAGGCAATCCTCTCGCCTTGGCCTCCCAAAGTGCTGGGATTACAGGCTTGAGCCACCGTGCCCAGCCTGAGTGGTTTCATTTTATAGGAAAAATAGTTATAATTATTTTTGGTACAGGTGCACATGAAATATTCAGTAAGCTTGTGTTTAGAGACTATAATACTAATGACTTAATAAAGTAATAAAGCATTTGTAAATTTCTTTGGCACTCAAAAATTTTTTCACAAATGTTTTTAATCCTCAAAACAACTCCTTCTTTTAAGAGTTACAATTTTATTTACATTTTGTAAATGAGGGAACTTTATAATAAATTATAAAGTTGTTAGAGAAAAATTGCTTCCCCATTTTAAATATTTCCTTCAAGGTCAAGAGTCTTTAGTGCGATTACCAACCCTTTCTCTCCTCAGTTCTACCTTTCCTTCAACTCTGCTTTGGTGAAGCTGAAATAGTTTAATGTGATTGATAAATTTGAGAAGAATATATTATTGAGTAAGAGGTTTTGGAGCAGCCTTACCTGCAAGGAGCACCCATTGGGCTAGAGTCTAGTAGCAGATTTCAACTCTGTGGAGGGAGAGCTCTCCCAGTCCTAGCTGTGAAGTCCTTCTGATAACCATATAGCTTGTTTTGCTTCGGACACTTCTGCCCGAAGCATGATTAATCATAACATCATTCCAGTTTGAATGATAAGCTATATATCACCTTAAGAAGCCTGCGTAATTCTGAGATCACAGTTAAGAAGGCACATTGCTTGCATCTAAAAAGACTTGTCCCTTAACATTGTCTTTATAAGTGTGATTTTAGCCTCCATCAGCCACTCCATTGTTTTATTTATTAACTTCTGAATCTGGGCAGGTAAGAGGAGCATTTTTGAGACTGAGCAATAATATATGACAGATTAGATTTTAGGCATTTTGCTACTTTTTAAAAATGAACTTTCTAGTCTACTATCCATTTCATAGGTTAAATTAGTGACTGGTTTAATCAATTTAATTTTCAAACAAGTTATTAACTTAATTAAGTTATTAACTTAAGTTGTTTTAAGTTATTTGGTATCATGAAGACAAATAGTTGATTGACTATTTTTGCTTTTCAGTTGTTTTGCTTTGGATTCTGAGACTTTTGGAGGAATGTTTGAAGGTTGATTATAGGGAAAGAAAACCTTTTCCTCTATTCCTTTATGTCTGTACCTGGGGCCTATGAATTAAACTGACAGGTGGATTAGCATGAGAAAAAAAGAGTTTATTTATGCATGTAACATGCATACACTTGGGAGAGAGCTCAGCAATCAGTAAATTGAAAGAGCTGTTTCACTTTGTGGTTTATATTCCTAACCTAGTAGGGAAAAGGGAATGGGGACAAAAGGCTCCTAAAGAAAGGACAAATAGGTTTGTTTAGGAAAGACAGATGAGTTTTTTAGGAGAACAATGAGGAGATAAGAAGATGTGTTATAATGTTTGTCTATTCAAGTATGATTGGTATTTATGTCTTCTTACAGCCAGAAAAGCCCTAGAGGGGGGAACTTATGGTCAGCTTACTACATGTATCTCTGCTGGGAGTAGAAGCCGCATTCAAGAGGGAGTTTATGGCAGTCCTCCCATATCAGAAGTTTTTGCTTTTAGTCAGATAAGAGAAGCTCTGAGAGGACTTTTTAATATATCTGTTGAATCTCAGATGTCTTCAGCTTAAAATAATATTCATACCAACCCTGGAGTCCCAAGTGGGTCCCCACGTGAGCCTACAACACTCTTGTTTTCTATCTTAGGAGAAGGCCTAGAGAGTGACTTTAACAAAGTTTATGTATTGTATTAGTGAAAAAACTTGTTTTAGAATCTACCAGTCCTCAGATTCCTTTAAAAATTATAGCCCCTTTCTGCCTTTCAGGATAAGAATAAGGAAGAATGAGTAAGAATTTTCTTTAGTTAGCTGAATTAAAAGAATAAATCTGATGTTTTTATGGAAAGCATTATTAATGATTTCTTGAATATTGCCTTTCTTAATATCTTACCTTGATCTTTGATTAGGAGTCACATTGCTATCCTTCTATTACTGTAATTAAATTTGAGATTCACCTGTTATACTGTCACAACCCATCACAGATGATTATCTCTAATAAGCTCCTTAGTCGCATAGCTTAGATGTACTCCTTCCTGACTGCTCAGTAATGATATTTATAGAAGTAGCATTAAAGTGAGCAAGCATATATCATTATTTTATAGTTACCTAAGTTAGGTCTTGAAATATAGTTTTAAATTTGTATTTCTTGGCCTGTTTATTTTTGTATAAATAGCCCAATTACATCTTAACATTTGTTTATCGCAAGTAGTCTAGAGACAGAAAATGTTCGCTTGTACTTAATTAGTAAGTTGTAGTAATGAGCATATTCAGTAAAATACAGACCTGTAATACAGTTGGGCATCCTGTCTGATTGAAAGGAATAGAGGTAAATGTGATCATTATTCTGTCACAGAATTTCATATTGAGAATATGCCAGTTATTTTGAAGTCAATCTAATTGCTGGGATTACTTGCCTCTGCTTGAAATAATAGTGAAATTTTTAATGCTGTGGTTATGATTTTTTTTTTTTTTTTTTTTGAGTCAAGAGTCTCACTCTGTCACCCAGGCTGGAGTGCAGTGGCATGCTCTTGGCTACCGCAGACTCGACCTGCTGGGCTCAGGCAATCTTTCCACTTCAACCTTCCAAGTAGCTGGAACCACAGGCATGCATCATCATGTCCAGCTAATTTTTTGGTTTATTGTAGAGAGGTCTCTTCATGTTGCACAAACCCCTGAGCTCAGGCAATCTTCTCATCTTTACCTCCCAAAGTGCTGGGATTACAGGCATGAGCCAACATGCATGGCAGATTATGATTTTTTATTGTTTAAATTATTATTTTTTTACTTTGCATCTAAACATTCTTTTCCTGGAAGTTGAATGAATCTTGTCAAACAATAACCCATTTCTGCTTAATTTGATATTAGTTTTTTGAGATCTGGGGATACTTTTTAGCACTTCTAGATGGCTAATATCAGATTCAAGTCACCAGTCTTATTAAAAATGATGTTAATAAATTTCTATTTTAAATTTTCTCAGTATTTCTACTGCTCTTAGCAATGGGATATTTGGATTCTGAATTGCTGAGTCTGTTAAAGGGTTTTTAAAATTGTGGGGGGTGTGTGTGTGTGAATGTGGTTGCTGATTTTCTTTACTTAAATTAATATTTGATTAGAGATGGGAAATACCTTTTTTTTTTTCTTTTTTTGAGTCGGAATCTCACTTTGTTGCCCAGGCTGGAGGGCAGTGGCATGTTCATGGCCACCACAGCCTCTACCTGCTGGGCTCAGGTGATCCTTCCGCCTCAGCCTTCCAAGTAGCTGAAACTACAGGCACGCACTACCATGCCCAGCTTATTTTTTGGATTAACTGTAGAGGTGAGGTCTCACCAAGTTGCTCAGCCTGATCTCAAATCCCTGAGCTCAGGCAGTCCTCCCGCTTCGGCCTCCCAAAGTGCTGGAATTACAGGTTTTTTTTGAGCCACCGCGCCCAGCATGGTAGCTTTGAATACTTCTTAAAAATACAACTCAAATTTGGTTACTCCCACTGAGTTGTTAAGTAGACCTCTCTAACTGGTGGTTCAAGGTAAATCATGACCAATAAGACATATGACCATCTTCAGATAAGCTAATGATTTGTGGTCTCTTCAAATGTTAGACATCTGAACTATTATCTGAGAACTGTTGATGGCAACCTCAGCTTCTCATCTGGCTGCCATGAGCAGTGTAGCTTTGCCTTTAAATATGTACCTCTGTTGTTCAAACCAAAATTTTACAGTTGAAATCTCTACAATCCTTAGACTGTAATTAATATTTTTCTAATCAACCATCTCTGGTTACCAAGAGCCTGAGGGGTTTTTAGTCTCCTACTTCAAGCCATTTCGCCAGGTCCTTTTTCCAGCTTCTTGCCATATTCTGAGTTATGATTACCTGTCTATATACATAGATGTATCTATACAGATTATCTATCTGTATTTTTTATATTCTTTTTCATTTTTAGTGATGTTTTAGATTCCACATAGATCAGTGTTTTGAGTAGATTGCTTTACCCTTTTATTTAGTTTTGAGATCTCATATAATGAAAAGTGACTACATTTAGGATTTGAACTAGATATTAAAATAAGAACAGGATATTAAAATAAGAACCGCGCCCAGCATGGTAGCTTTGAATACTTCTTAAAAATACAACTCAAATTAGTGGTTTCTTCGTTCCCCATCTTAGTGGTTTCTTCCTTCCCCATCCTCCAAGAGGACCTTAAATGTTTAGAGTTAGCTTGTGAATCATAACGTATTTAACTAGTTAACTATCAGTTGTGTTGCTTTCCATTATGCTTTAAAGTAGTGTTTTGAGGATTGTCAAAATAAAATTTTAACACATTTAAAGATCTAATTGGCTTTTCTTAGCAATTTATGAACTGAGCAGAATCTCATCTAAAAATTTAGAAAAGGTGATCTGAAGGGTAGAACAGTGAGTTTTTATAAGGTAGCTTGAGCAGGAACAAGGAAACAGCATAATACAAAAAGCAGATTGATTAACATCAGGTTACCTGCCTGATAAGAGTTTAAGCAGAAGGGACCTTCCATTTAGCTGGAAAAAAGACCTGGCTAAATGGCTAAAACTGACCTGCTTGGCCATCGTCTCCCTCCTGGTTTCTGAACTTTAGCATGAATGACTCCATTTTCGTTTGGTTTGTTCTACTGGGACCTAGTGTGAGATCTTAGTCCAAATCAGTGGACTCTCATAAATTTTATTTAACAGGATTAATGGATATAAGATGCAGGAAAATTTCAAGATGGCAGACACATGAGGCTATGTTATCACTTTAATTATTCATAAACAGTTTGTGTTTATATTTCCTGTCTTGCTATCCATTTTTTGCTGAGGATAAAAGCATATTGTTTTTAAATGTCTGTTTCTTTTATTTATTTTTAATTTAGGTTTTCATTGGCTTTTAATATTTAATTGTATTTAGTTTTCTTTCTAGAAAGAAATAATTTATCACTATATACTTTTGTCTAAAATTGTATTTTAACGCCATCTTTTGTTTCTATTCTGCTTGAAAAATAATTTCCATAGATTTGCTTTTAAAAAATGTAAGTCTTGACTGAGTGCAGTTGCTTGTGCCTGTAATCCCAGCACTTTGGGAGACTAAGGCGAGAGAATTGACCGAGCCCAGGGGTTCGAGATCAACCAGGCGATATGGCAAGACCTCATCCCTACAATAAAATCAAAAAATTAGCCGGGCATGGTGACACACGCCTGCAATCCAGCTACTTAGAAGGCTGAGATGGGAAGCTCGCCTGAGCCTAGCAGGTCGAGGCTGTGGTGGCCTTGAGTGTGCCACTGCATTCCTTCCTGGTGACAGAGTGAGACTCTGACTCAAAAAAAAAAAAAGTAAATCTTCTCTTAGCTGTGCCACTTAACAGCTTTAATTTTATTGAGGACTGTTTTGAAAAAAGTTAGTAGACTGTCAAGGGCATGATATACCTGAGGAGTAACAGCATAAATAACTGTGATATAGTAGATCATACTCTTAGATCTATATTATAACTAAGGTCAGCAGTCTGACTATAACTTCAATATAGTTAGATAACTATAACTTTAAGATTTAATTATTTAACTGAGGTTATTAAGAAGGAAGCAAAATATAAGCATGTGAACCTATATTTAAGCATATTCTCTATCCAATAATCAAAGATTTTAGGAAGGCAAATTCAACTCCCCCATCCCCTTTGTAATTTAAAACTAGAACACAGAGATTTAGAGGAATTATTTAAAGTTGTATTCATATTTGGCTTTACCTCAACATTCATTTTTAGAGATAAAGATTTCTTTTGATTGTGCACATAATAAAAGCACAGTTGAGTTATATATTTATATCTCAAGTTTCAGGCAGTACAAAGTCCTAAATTTTTTGTGAATTCAATGATGAGAATGCTATAAAAATTCATTATACTGGGTTCTCCTAAAGATTCCTATAAATCTTATTTTTCACCTATATTTTAAAACTTACATTGAGTAGAGACCAGCAAAAACAGTTTCTGTCCTCTCTTATATTGCTAGATCACTTTGCTGTATGTCATTACTTTTACGCAGTAATTTTTAAAGCATATCAAAGGAAGGATTTCGGGTTACAGATGAGTTCTCCAGGCTTGTGATTTGTTCAAGATTCATCAAATGACAAGAAAATATCAACCAAGCAATAAACTACTTCCTTTTAGTATATAATATAATAGTATTTGGCTCTCACATTTGTCTTCTTTTCTTTTCGTTTCCTTTCCTTTCCTTCTCTTCTTTTCTTTGTACAATATCATCATGACATTCAACAAATTTGTCTTTTGATGGGTAAAAGCTGGGGGCTTGAGAGAAACTGTAGACTGAATTTAACTAGTACAATAGATTGCGTTGTGATTCATGTCTGTGATTCTTGGGCAATTTGTTCTTAATAGTGTTTACTGCTGTTAACAAATGACTGAGATGAAGCAATTAAAGAGAAAGTTGGTATAGATGCATACTTTGAGGCCTTGTACTTAAAGTAAACTGGGAAGCAAATTTTTCAATGACTTCAATCTCCTGTGATATGGCAGGAGTATGGCTTTTTATGATTTTGAGTGTTGAACTTTCCAGAGAAAGTAATGGGAGTAATGGCTCTTCAAGTATGTAGTACATTTTTATGACTCTTGAAATTACTATAAGCAAGGTTTCCCAATCAGTGATTTGTGGTATAGTGGTACCCTGGAAATTCCAATAAATTGTTCTGAGAAAAGAGAAATTATTTGACCAAATGAATTTTAGAAACTTTTTGTTACATAATGAAATATATACTTTTTTACTGTAGGGTATCTCAGAGTCAATACCTAATAACATTTATTGTGATTTGCTAAGAAGAAAGTATATGGTTCACAGCATCTTTTAAACCTTCTTAATCACAGAAACCATCTATAGCATCTATAAAGATCATAGTGCTTCACAGAAGTTAATTAAGAAATGTTGCCTGAAAATCTGACTATGTCTTAACATATACTCTCTAGTCATTTATGAATTGAATTTATATTCAGTGTTTTTTAATATTGGTAGAAAAAACTTAATAAAATTCAGCAGTCTTTTATAAAATCTTAGCAAATGGGAATAAAAGGAACATTGCTTAATAGTGTCTACCAAAAGCCCTAAAAGTAATATTGAAAAATGAAACCAAGAAGCAGTTCCTTTAATTTAGGGAATAAGATAAGAATGGTCAGTGTTATATTCTATACTGTGCTATAGAACTAGGCAGTAAAAGATATTAAGACTGGAAAGAAAGCAGAAAAGTTCTCAATGTTTGCAGATGCTCCAAGAGAATATACAGATCAGCCTTTAGTACCAACAAAAGTTGCTAAATATAAGATCAACATAAAAAATTAATAACATTCCTATAAACCTAAAGCATGGAATTACAAAGAGTAATTTTATTATTATTTTTTTCTTTTTTCTTTTTTTTTTTTTTTTGAGTTGGATTCTCACTCTGTCACCCAGACTGGAGTGCAGTGGCTGCTCCCGGCCACCGCAGCCTCGACCTGCTGGGCTCCGGTGATCCTTCCGCTTCAGCCTTCCAAGTAGCTGGAACTACAGGCGCGCGCTACCACACCCAGCTAACTTTTTGATTTATTGTAGAGATGAGGGCTCGCTTGCCCAGGCAGGTCTTGAACCCACGGGCTCAGGCAATCCACTCACCTCAGCCTCCCAAAGGCGCGGGATTACAGGCTGAGCCACCGAGCCCGGCTAGGAGTAATTTTAAAAAGATACTCTGCAGAAATTACGGAAATAACAAAGTGAGAAAAAATTTAATAAAGATTGTACAAGATCTTTTGTGAAGAAAATTTTAAAGTATCATTGAAGGATAAGTCTGCATGGATGGGTAAGAGTCAATATGTTTAAAATGAAAGTCTTCCAAAATTAATCTATAAATTCAATAAAATTTCAGTTTAACAATCTCACCAAGGATTTTTATGTAACTTGACAATGTAGGGAAGGTAAAATTTTTCTCTGCCCTCTCTAAGGTCTCCAACTGTTACTAGCGTAAACATTTTATTTACAAGTACATGGGAGCTCTACACAAAAAGTGAAGATCTAAAGAAATGCCTAGGTCTAAGTGCTAATATACTGTATGGAACAAGGAGTGGCAATTTTGGAAGAGTAACTAGGAAGAGAAACGTTAGTTATCAAGATTGTTTGTACAGATTTATCTCAACCTCAGCTTTCCCCTTCTTGGGATGAGAATGTTTCTTTGTAGGGACGGCATCTTTGACATGGGAGTTTCATCTCCTGCTTTTAGGAAGAAAAGAGGAGATCAAAGTGGTCCTCTTGTACCTATTGTTTTTCAAGCGCCTTTAGCTCAAAATAATCAGCATGCAAAATAAAAGAGGCATGTTTTGGGGTACCATGTCTTTTTGAGCTCTTTCAATAGATAAGTTGATTTATATGGAATAATAAAGGGCCAAAAAATAGCGAGGATAATTTTTAAGAATAAGAGCAATGGGGTGGAAGGAAGTAGCATTGGGGCTAATTGTCCCGCCGGATATTTGGATTGACTTATGGTAAATAAACAAATGTGGTATTGGTCCAGGGAAAAGGAAACAGACTGACAGAATAGAATAGAGTGCCAAAAATCAATCAACATATATAGGAATTTGATACTTGTCAAAGGTAGTATAATAATATAATCCACATATGTGGAAGTATATAATTCACATATATGGGAACTTGATGCTTGTCAAAGGTGGAAGAAATAATAGACCACTGAACAAGTAGGGCAGACACAATTGACTTATCTGTGGGGAAAAGATAAAATAGATACTGTTTCAAACTGTACCCCAAAATAAATTCAAGATGAATAAAAGACTAAATATGAAAAGCAAAAGGATAAAACTTTTAGAAAAACGTTATAGAAGGATATCTGTGACACATGGGGTAATGAAGGATATATTTGTTTTAAAAAGTCATGAAAAGTGAAAAGCAAAAGAAATCATCAAAAGAGTAGGGAGACAGCTACTCAAATGTATATCTGACAAAGGCCTAACATCTAGGATCTACAAGGAACTCAAATGTGCCGAAAGGAAAAAAAACAAACAGCCCCATTAAAAAGTGGCAAACGACATGAATAGACACTTCTCAAAAGAAGGTATACAGGCAGCCAACAGACACATGAGAAAGTGCAAATGGAAACCACATTGAGATACCACCTAACCACGGTAAGAATGGCCATCATTAATAAAGCAACGACAGATGCTGGCGAGGATGCGGAGAAAAAGGAATGCTTCTACACTACTCGTGGGAACGCAAACTAGTGCAACCTCTCTGGAAGATAGTGTGGCAATTTCTGAAAGAACTAGAAATCAACCTTCCATATGACCTAGCAATTCCTCTATTGGGAATATACCCGGAGGAACTCAAATCATTCTACAAAAAAGATACCTGCACACAAATGTTTGTTGCAGCTCTATTCACAACAGCAAAAACTTGGAACCAACCATGCTGCCCATCGAAGCTGGACTGTATAAAAATAATGTGGCACATATACACAATGGAATATTATGCAGCCATAAAGAAGGACAACCATATGGACTTCACAGCAACCTAGATGGATTTAGAGTTTATCATACTCAGTGATCTATCACAGAAACAAAGAACAGAGTACCATATGTTCTCATTCATGAGTGGACCTTGAACAATTATCATAATACTATAAGAAAGGATTTGGCAGTAGTG
>CAUYQG010042138.1:0-91493 GCA_963574415.1 Tarsius wallacei
TGCCTGTAGTTCCGGCTACTCGGAAGGCTGAGGCGGAAGGATCGCCGGAGCCCAGCAGGTCGAGGCTGAGGTGGCCGGGAGCGGCCACTGCACTCCAGTCTGGGCGACAGAGTGAGACTCCAACTCAAAAAAAAAAAAAAAAAAAGAGTGACTTTACACTAGAGAAAACTGACAAATCCTGCCTCAGTCAGGTGATCAAGGTCAATATCAACTATGATAAATCATGGTGATATTATATACCCTTGAGATGATGTGACGAAAATGGCACTTTCCTTCTGTGGTTTTCCTCCCCCAGATCTGTAAATCCAGTGTAATCATGAGAAAAGCACCAGACATATTCCAAGACAGGGGCATCCTATGAAATACCTGACCAGTATGCCCCCAAACTGCCAACGTCATCAAAAACACAATCTGAGAAACTGTCACAGCCGAGAGGAACCTAAGGACACATGACAATTAAATGTGATGTGGTAACCTGAATGAGATCCTGGAACAGATGAAGTTGTTAAAAATGTATCAATATTGTTTCATAAATTTTAACAAGTGTGCCATTCTAATGTAAGATGGTAATAATAGGGAAAAGCAGGTGAGGGCATATATGGAAACTCTCGGTTCAACAATCTCAACTTTTCTGTAAATTTAAAACGCCTAAAAAATACAGCCTATTTTAAAAAATGCAGGTTCTAGATTTAGTTGCTAGGAGTGGGGCCCAAGAAGCTGCATATTTATGGATCCAGATACTTTGGATCTGTCAGTGATTAAAAGTCACTGATTAAAAATCACATGCGAAGTCATTTTGTTGCTCTGTTGCTCCCCCCAGCTAGACATGACTTAGTCAAGGTCATGGAGACTTGACTGCCTCCTTGCCTCTGAGACCCTGAGCTAATACAGAGCCGGACCCAAGAAAGTGTTCCACAGAAGCTGACTGAATAATTGATATTACCAACCAGTTCTGCACATGTGATAGCACAGGTGGAGAGTAAGAGTTGAGGCAGTATCCCCCTAGGTTCAATTCCAACTAATCTTCATGACTGAGCAGTTGCTATCCACCAAGAGTCAACAAATATTTACCCAGAGCAACCCACTGCAATTGTTCATGATTCATTGGTCTCATTGACCAGGGTTTGAAAGGGGGGGGGTTGCTGCTTCCGGGCCGTGGGGGACCTTTCTCTCAGGAACAGACAGGGGATGAACCCGAGCAGTTTGCAGACACCAAGGGGGTGTGCTGGGGGAGCTGCTTTCTGGGGTGTCTCCAACGAAGCAGAGCCGGGAACTGAGCCAGGCTACAGTCAGGGCCACCTGCCCACTCATTCACAAGCACTTACAGGGCATGGACTCCCTGCTGCCTGGCTTGGCTGGATGCTTTGGCCGGAGAAGCACAGCGATCCTAGGGAACTTCTGCAGAAAGCTCCAGAAGTGCTGGTATCTCCTCCTTCCTTTTCTGGCTTCCCCATGTTTTGATCTTATTTCCGGTAATTTTCTCCCTAGTTAACTGCAGTCTCCTGGCATTAACTTTTGGCTCTGGCTACTGGCACTAATTTTTTTTTTTTCATTTTTCACTCTAGGATTGCATCTTTGCAGATGGGAGCCTTTACTAAAGACACTCTTTGTTTTGTACTGCTTTGGGACCTCCCGCCATGTACTGCCTTTGTAGGGACCAGTCTTGAAGTGTATGTGGACTATCAAGGCAGATTCAAGAGCAGCTCTGAAAAAGGTCTTCTAGAACAGAAACAAGGATGGCAGCTCACTCACTCTCTGCGAGAGTGCATTGCTTATATCATCCCAGGTATCCTTAAAAACAGTCCTGTGAGCAAGTGTTATAAGTATACACATTTCCCAGAACAACTGAGGCCTAGATCCAGCCCCCTGTATCTAGTAGGTGACTCTGAATGCAGGCAGTCTCATACTATAGTATAAGCTAGTTATTTCTGGTTAACAGAAATACATGCTTTAGCAGATCCTATGTTATGGTGACTTCAGAAAGCACAAGGTATATTTCTCTTTCTCATAAAAGCCCAAGCTAGAATGAAGAGATGGTGAGTTGGGTTGTTATAGCAGACACCTCTCTACCCTACCCCAGGCCCCTCAACATTCACCATTTTTGTGCATCCAGACCTCCTTCCACTTTCCCTGCTCCCAGAACACTCTCTGACTGGTGGTAGGGCAGGTCTATGGTGCCAGAGAATAAATGCCCCTTTCCTCCAATAATCCCTCAGCCAATTTCTGCAGATGTTGGTATATAAATACCCCAGCTTCCTCAGGACAGGATAGCACCGAGTTCCATTCTACACTCTCTCACAGTATTCCTGTGATGGTTGAGCTCCAGCTGCCCATGGTGGTAACTGACTTGGTAATGTACTGGTTTTTGTTGGTTTTCTTCTCTCCTCACTTTCATTTTTCTGCTTTGCTCCCATTGTTTCCTGGAATTACCTTTGAAATAAATGCACTGGAATCCATAACTCCAGGAAGCCTAAACCAAGTACAACAGTGGTATACTCCACAAACCCTCAGGGACCCAAGTTCCCCCAGGGTGTTGTCTCATTGTCTTGGGTCAAAGCTGGCTTATTACAAATGTATGCATTGTCTTACTCTTGAGAAAGATTAAAAGATGGATAGTAAGAAGCTTCCTTTTAATGACATAACCCAGAAGTTGCACACATCACTTATCCCTTCTACCCTGTTGGCCAGAACCTTGCCGCATGGTCATGCCTAGCTGCAAGAGAGTCCTTGCACTCAGGTAAACCTCAAGGATTCTGCTGCTAAAAGGAAGAGTTGGAAAATGGATTGGCATCAGCTATAGCCACAAAATCAAATTGTTAAATGGTTAGGTGGGGGTTGGTGTTGAGTGTAATTGAGGAGACAAGAGAGAGAATCTGGGTCGGAGTGGAAAGAGGGTGTTTTGCAGGTTAGGGGGTCTGGCTTTCACCGGGAGATGAAAGAGATGGGGTTATTGCAACTTTTACATCAGCCATGTGACTTGATGGAATTAGTTTTTTAAAAAGAGCCCTCTGTTGACAGGTGTTGGGTGGATGAGGAAAAGCTACAGACTCAAACTAGAGGTTCAGTCAGCAGGTGGCTGGTCCTTGCAGGAATCCAGTCTGACTGGGGTGTGGGGGTAGAGATGGGGGTGAGGTGACTAATTCAAGATATGTTTAAGCAGTATTGAGAGAGGAGTTGAGGAGTTGAGGAGAGCATTAAGGATGACGCTCCCATTCCAAGCCGGACTCCTGGATTCTGTACCTCCAGAGGTTAGAATGCTATGGAATTCTTCCCTCTTGGTTTACAGGTGGAGTTCCTGCATGAGAAAAAGTAGTTTTTCTATGCCCAGAACTCTCACTTGCCAACAGAGTGGCCTTACTTAAGTCACTCCAAGCCTCAGTTTCTCTGCTTGTGAAACAGGCTAGTCTTATCTTTCATGGACATTGGTACAATGAATAAACAGAGGAAGATCCTTTGAGGGTGGGTTAAATGGGAAGTTTTGTAACAGGTAAAAATCAGGACAGACTTAGAAATTGAGGTGGTAGAAACCTAAAAATGGGGCACAGCACACAGGAACATTTTAAGGAGAGAACTTCTGGGAGAATTTTATTGTATTTAGTGTGTGCTTGCTGGAAAAACCGCAAATTTGGTATCTAGCAGGGGAGAGATTCAGAGCTGCTTCTCTCACATACTTAGCTGTGTGACCTCAGGCAAGTTGCTCAACTTCTCTGAGCTTCAGGTGCCTCTTCTGTAAAGCAGAGATCAGCACCTCTCCCTTTTAGGGTTGTGAGCATCACATGAGGGTGTTGGTAAATTGCCTAGCACAGAACCTGGCATACAAGTGCTTAACAAATGCGACTTCCCTCCGCCTTTGTTTAAGATAAAACAGAAGATCCAGTTGACTCAGCTGGTTTAGTCAATAAATAGTTAATGCAGAGAGGAAAACTCACCCCATCTGATATTTGGAATTCAGTCAAGGGAACCTGGTTGTTTGACTCAAATCTTGTTTTTCCACCAGTTGTGTTGGCACGGTTCTGGCACAGCCTTTGTCAGAGCCACTTGCTGGAACACAGAGAGAAGGCGGCTCTGTGCAAATACAAGCCTGAATTGTTTCAGCGATTTTGGAAATACACAATAGACTGACATGAAATCCATTAAATCACATTTCCCCCTCCAACCTCAGGCTAATGACTCCAGAATGGAGGGGATGGCTCCAACAGAAGGAGAGGGAGCCATTGCTTGCGGTCCATATGCCCGCTTCATTTTGCAGTTACTCCTAGCTGCCCATCTGTTCGCGACTGCCTCGTCTAGCCATGGGGCTTATAAAACGGTGTCCACATATATGGATGCCTTCACTCAGCAGATGTGAGGATGAGGGATGTCCACGTCTAACACGGAGCATGCCCATCATCCCTATGTGCCTCTTTCTGCTGTTTCTTCTCCTTGCCTTTCAATTCCATTTAAATACGTCTCCCAATTATTGCTGTTATTTGCTACAAGATGGGGAAGGGAAAGGGTTCTAAAATGTGTGAAATTCCTATGCTGTGCTCAGCACTTGCTGGGCACTCTGTGTCTAATATCTCACATAATCATCGCCATGGGGTAGGCATGAGTATTTTCATTTTGCTGATGAGGAAATTTAGGCTCAGAGAAATTAAGTCACTTGTCCAAATTCATATACTAAGAAATGGTGGCACTGGGATTGAACTCTAGTCTAACCATAGAGATTTTCCTCTTGAATTGATCATGAACAATAATTAGAACACACACACACACACACACACACACACCCCAACAAACCCCAGCAAACTGGGATTGAACTCTAGTCTAACCGTAGAGATTTTACTCTTGAATTGATCATGAACAATAATTAGAACACACACACACACACACACACACACACACACACACACACACACACACACACCCAACAAACCCCAGCAAACCAATCAACCTTTTCCAGCTTTCTGTCTTCCCTGACAGTAACCTCTGTTTCTCCTCCGAGCTAAAAGGAGTTCTTCGACGCTAAAGGATGAGCTCCCTCTAGTGGCAGAGTGTGGTTTGGCGCAACCTCAGTTGTCGGGGACACAGGTAAATACAGAAAGACACTTTGTTTAACGCAGCACAATTTTGTCTAAGGATATGTAACTGAGACTCTCTTAATACAGTGCAAAAATGGAATCCAAATCTAAGTTCACCCCCATTGCAAAGTTGATGCCAGGAGAAATGATAACCTCTATTTATCTCAGTGTAGCAAGAGAGACAATGGAATTAGCATATTCACAGAGCTCTGTGATTTCCCAAGAGCTTTCACATCCCTGTCTCAGGATCTTCACATCTTTGGGCGGCACTTGTGCCTTCTTTATAGTTGAGAGAGCTAGAAATCAGAGAGGTTAAGTGGCTTTTCTGAGGTTGTACAGCTGTCAAGGAGCTATCATTCTAACCCAGGGCTTCTACTTTCAGACCTTGTCCTATTTGAGCACCACGGAATCTTTCCCTTCCAGAATTGGAGGGACATCATGGGGGTTATCTGTAGGTGAAGAACAGGGAGTCATGGTGGTCATGTGGGGATAAGATAAAGCAGATTAAATTATAACAGAATTTCCTACCACTTGTCCCCCTCTCCTCTGGTCCATCCTCTTATTGTCCCAGAAAGATTAAAGTAAGAAACACAAATTCCATAAGATCCTTGCTTCAAAACCCCCATGTCTCTCCATGACTCTCAAGATAAAAATCTAAACTCTTAGGCTGGAACGATACAAAATCTTTCACGCTTGGGATCCTCTTTACCTCTTCAGGCTTAGGCACTTCGCCTGCTCGCACCTTCCTCTTCTTTTCCTACCGATATCACCTCCTGTCACACCTGTGCCACCTTCTCCATCTGGAGCAATTCTACTAACCTTCCCTCTCCAGGTGAGATGGCATCTCTCTCTGAAGGCTTTTGGAATCCCACAGATCCTGCTCTGTGCTTCCTCCTTGGTTCTTCTAGCACTTGACGCTCACCTTATATGGTTCTAGTTTATGAGGCTAATTTTGCTTTAAGCATTTCTATCTCTCTGTCTCTGTCTCTCTTTCAATTGGTCTACACATGGGGCTAGTTGCTCCTGAATTAGTTTTATCTCTGGGTCTCCGATGCCTAACACAGTTCCAGGCCCACAATGAGTTCACCCAATGTTTGTTGATCGGCTTCAGGAAAGGTTCAAAGGAATGCTCCTGGGAATTGTGGGCAGAATTGGGACGAACTTGATGTGTTAAGTGGGGTTTAGGGATACTTGACAGTTTGTAATGAAAACTCACTGTAAGTCTGTATTCAAGTCTTTCAAATGCCACTGGCCATAGTGTTAAAATCAATGTAACAAAAAAAAGTGCTTTAAGGAAAAAAAAAATTTGAAGAGCCACTTGGTTAACCTTGGGATTTTCTTCACCATTTTTCCCCCTAGAAACTCTTTTGAACATCAGGAAGGGAAGGAAGCTTGTGGCTTCTTGAATGACTCAGGCCTTGGAAGGTCTGGGCTGTTTTGCAGCCCAAATGTGGATTAGTTGACCACAGCAAGGGGGTGGCGGAGGAGAGAGCGCTCAGTGGCTTCTCTCCATGGGCTTCCCTGGGCCGTCTCACTTGTCCCTCTAAGGACCTATGAAGATCTGACTCCACTGGTCCCCACATGACTTTCTTGAGTTAACTTTTGAATTTTTAAAATCACCATCTCAAAAAATATTCTGATGAGTGTCTTTGACTTCCTGAAACTCTTCTGCAGCATCGCTGACCCACAATCTTGTAGCAGCTGCTCAGAGTTACTGGGCCCACTACTCTGAAAACAATCCGTCAGTTGTTATTGCAAAAACTTTTCTTAAATATTGATATAAATTCTGCCCCTTTATCATCCCGTTTATTAGTTAGGTGTGGGAGCCATAAAGCCTTCTTTTCTTCCCTCCTAAAATTTTTTTCCTCCTTGCTGCCTTTTTGAAGCACTTTTGCTCATAGACATAGCTGATGGTCTCCCCTGAGCAGGTTCTGAGCAGGCCTAGAGGTCCACCTGCCTGGTGGGTTGCACGCAGCTGTCACTGTGAGTGTGAAACTGATTAGAACATCTCCAGCCACACACCAATGTGCACGCAGCTGCAGCTTCCTCTGGGGAGAGATGGTCTAGGCTGGGAAAAGAATTTGTTATAAATGATGATAACAGGAGTTAAAAACCACCCATGCTCCCTCAATCATATAAATCAGTGGTTTTATTTTCTGTGCTTGCTGCCAATGTCTGTCCATATGTGAGCCCACTTTTATGGTTACGCTGATAAGCTGGGTGTTTCATGTTGTGCTTTTCTCTGCTGAATGTATCCTATTTTTCATGTCACTGAAAAGTCACCTGCCTTGTTTTAATGGCTGTAGAACAGTTCTTTGAGTGGAAACTCCATGATTGACTCCACTGTTCCTTCATTTTGGACAGGTAGGTTGTTTCCAGGTGTTTGACTATTATGGATATCATGTGACCGAGTACCCACGCCTTCCTGTTCCTGTGTGGTGGGCAGCTGCTGCCCAAACCCTGGCCAGGCCCTGAGTCTGTCATGTCTGAGGAAATAGTCTACCAGGCTTTGACCTACTCCAGAAGGAGTCCTGCTACCCTTGGCCTGGTTCTACAGAACGTCAGGAAATCTTGGTTTCTCCATGCCCAGAAAAGCCATACCACATGGCTTCACCTTCTAACTGGGCTTTTGCTCTATTTCCCTCACTGGGGGCCTGGCCTATCCCCTGTGGTCAGACCACATTCTTCTATGGTGGATGCTGCAGTGGTCACCCAGACCCCTCTTCAGAAATGAGGACATGGTTCTCCAGCTGCTGGTGGTATTGCTATAGACAGCTCTACAGGGATTGCCTCCATGGAAGACAGTGACCTCACTAAGACCACGTCCCCTTCCCTGGGCCACATCTATGACTGAAGTGGGGCTATGAAGGCCTGACCCTCTTTCTTCAACCTGGGGCAACTCTGAAGGGCTATCTCGGTTTCCGAGCTCACTGTAAGGTTGGTTGAGTCCTTCACCTAGGCTGGACTGCAACTCAGCTTCTCCCTCTGCCCAATCCTTCCTTTCCTTCCATAGGTGTTGATCTAGAGAACACACCCTAATGAAATTCCTGCACTCTCATCTTCATCTCAGAGTTGGCATCCTGGGAAAGCCAACCTGTGACACCTTTCTAGTCCCTGCTTCCCAGACTCTACTGTCCATTACAGAAACTGGCCACTGCTTGGGAGGCTGATGAAGGTGGAATGACTGTGGCCAAGCAGGGGTGGTGGAATGCCCCCCCTCTCCTGGGCCCCTTCCTGGGTTGCTAATACAGGTGAGAGGCCCCCTTCTCCCCTGGACTACTGTCGGGGAGGCTCATGCAGGTGAGATGTCTCCCTCCCCTGAGCTGCAACACTTCCCTCAGCTACAATCAGGACATCATTGACCCCTGACTAGGTCAGTTTCCAGGTCTTCTCCTGAGATTTTTTTCATCATTTCTCTCCTCCTTAAACCTCCACAGTCATAGAATTACCAATTCTGGTTGCTGAATGATGAGACTACGTGAAAGAGCATATTCTTTCCTTCTTTCCAACCTATCTCTTTTCCTCCCCATTGTCACTACTCAGAGGGGCCCCCAATGTCTACCCCTGCTTGGACTGTAACCACATCCCCTAACAGCCTCCCTGTTGGTTCATGACCCTCTGTTGTCCTCCTCCATGCTACAGTCAGAGGGACCATTCTAACTAAGGTTCACATTTACTCATGTCATTCCCTTGCCAAAAACACTTCAATGCCTCCTTGCAACTTCTAGGACAAAGCGTAGACTCTGCAGAATGCAGAAAGCCCTTGTGTCCAGGACCCACCTGCCTCTGCAGCACCTGTAACCCCGGGCTTGCCTCTGGTCTTCTGCATGCTGAAAACTCTTACTAGCTTCTAAGTTTTTGCTTAGGTCGTTCCCTCTGCCTGGAAAGCTGTTCTCAATTTTCTTCACCTGGTTAATTCTTGTTCCTCCTTCCAGATTCAGCTCAATTGTCAACCTTTTCAGGAAACCTTTATATGAACCTCCAGAGAGGGCTATGATGGTCTCATGACCCCCTGTGGTTACCACTTGCCTATAGTATTGAAACACTTTCACTTCTCGGGCTTCTCCTGTGTAGAGTGAGTCCTTTGAAGGCAGCAAGCTAGTCTTACTGGTACCTGTACCTCCAACCCCTGACGTAGTGCTTGGCACAGAGCAGGTGCCTTTATAGGACCCAGCCTGAAGCTCTTGGTTGGCTGTGCTGCATTGGTTTGCAAAGCATATCGATTTAAATTGTTACAAGCTGTGTGCAAATGAGCCAATTTCATGATCACCTTACCGAAGTTGGGTATTGTTAGCCTTAAATGCTCTGCGAAATGCTCCATGTTGTTTTGCCTGCATCTTTTATAGTTATGGGGATTAAACATGTGTTATTGCTGATTAATAGCCTCTCTTCTTGTGTGGTTTATCTATTCCTGTCCTTACTTTTGCATTATAATCCATGGTCTCATGTCAGTTTCTTGACTTGGATTCATCGCCACTGAAGTAGGCTTGTCCACATGTCAGCTAACTTGAACACAGCTCTGTGATTTTGAGATAGTTATGTCCCTCTGTGACCTTTAGTTCCCTTTCTTTAAAATGATAGGTCACTTTACTTTACTCCTGGCTGGAATCACTTGGTAGCTTTTAGAAACATGGATTCCTGGGCTTAAATCTACTGATGTGGGCTCTCCACTTGAAACTGGGATTTCTCTAAAGCCCCCAGGTGGCTCGGTGCAGCTGGTTCAGCCAAGTCCACAGACTGACTTCGGGAACCGTGGGCCTCCCAGCTCTGTAGTCTGTGCTTTTGTGAGGTCCAGGCATGTGGGGTCTGGAGAACAGAAGAAACGAGGAAGCTGCTGTGTTCTGATACCCGAGGCACCTTGCAGGGCGGACAGCATTCTTATTCCCTGCGGTTCTGGAGAGAGACCAGCAAGAAGGGGTGGAAACTCTCTGAAGACTCACAGGATCCAGCAGGAGCAAGACTTGGTCCCAGCACTCTCGCAGAGCAAGCTGTTTGTACACGGAGGCTGCCCGCACGGAGGCAACACGGCAGTGTCTGTACACCCTGGCTCGGGAGACCAGGACCACTTTGGTTGTATTCCCTGCTAGGCTGTGAGACTTCGGGCAAGTTGCCGTACCTCTCTAAACCCTGGTTATGTATCTGCAACATGGGGTTAATAGCAGTTCCTGTCTCACTGAATTATTGTTTTAAATAATAGCTTTATTGTGATATAATTTACATACCACATATTCCCACATTAGCTCTGTGAGCTGGATTGTTATCCTCATCCCCATTCCTCAAAGGTGAAAACTGAGGCTTATAGCAGCCATGGCTTTTCTAAGATCAAAATTTCATGATCTCTTTAGCTAGGGCAGATAAGTCTGTTTGCTTCCTCTTTTTTTTTTTTTTTTTAAATACATATATCATTTAAGTTGCAAGCTTTCAGAATGGGTAAGACCCAGGTGAAAAAATTCCATGGATAGAAATTGATGTTTTTCTGACGGATGTTGACCAGCACTCCCCTCTCCCTGCACTTTCTCCTCTGTTACCTTCTCCGTTGATTTTCTCTTGCATGTTACAGGCCAATGGGACATAGTAGACATGAACAAAAGGCAAAAGGGGGCTTTTAAATGAGGAAATAATAGAATCTGGGAATGTCAGGAGGTGGCATTCCAAAACCACTATGTACATGGACCCTTGGTGTAAGTTTGGTTTAAGATCCCAGGGCATGATGGAGCCCCTGCCCACCCAGTTTTCCCCAGGTGGGTTTGAATCAGTCCCAGCTTCACTTCCTGGGCCACTTCCCTCTTTGTCCACTTCAGCTGGATGCACTGATGTCCCTCTAGAGGTGCTTTCTCACTTCTGTCCCATACCTGTCCTGGTGGGAGCAGGGAGTGGGTATCCACTACCAGCACTTCTCTTCCTCTCAGGTGGGTAGACTCAGAGTTGCATCAACCTCCTTGTCAGAGCAGGAATGGGGAATAGGCCACTGGGATCCCCTACTGTGACCTGAGATGTGCCCCTGCCCATGCCTTCCTATCCCTATCAGGATGCCCTCTTCAGAGAGAGGTTTTACTCTTCTTGAGTCATGACAAAACTTGATGCGTCCTAGCACATGTAACCGGTCTGTCCCTGATCTCTCCCTCTGAGAGCCTGTTCTGGTGCCTCCCTGTTTGGGAGCGGGCTTCCTGTTTCCCAGTTCTAATCTCCTTAGTCAGACCCTCAGTGCCAACTGTTGACCCATCATCTGGCTGAGCATTGTCTGTTTCTGTTTGTAATTCAATCCCCAGGATCTAGCATTATGCCTGGCACAAAGTAGGAGCTGAATATGTATTTATTGAACAAACTGTAGACAATCAAGGGAAATGGGTATTGCAGGAATAGATGGTGATCCGTTATTTGTTTTCAAAGCCAGGATGATTTTTAAAGTTTTGATTGCTTATCTTCACCCCAACCAAATCTGTTAGAGAAATATAGGACTGATTTTCTTAGGTTTTAAAAGGTACCAGAGGACTTAATTTAACATCCTGAAACTCTTCACATTTCTCAACAGTTACCCTGGATGCTTTTGCTGTATCATCCCAGATCCCCTTCAAATTTATGCCATTTGGATTTGATGTGTGTTTCCATCCACTTGGGGATATACTGCTTTTTAACAATTCTCTAATAAAATGATTCCAGCCATCTTTGCTGCTCAAAACCCAAGTCTATCCAAATATTTATTTATAAGCACACCCCCTTATATGTTTTGAAGAGATTCAGATACTCTTCAGAGGTATTTCAAATCTAAGACTTCACTTTTCAAAGGTGAAATTTTGTGATTGTTTCTCTGTGGGGAGATCAACCACTTTAGCAATGAAATAAAGGGAAATAGCAGTGGCCAGGCATAAACTGAAGGGGAGGCTGACTTGGGAAGGTGGCAGGGGTATAGAAAGTTTTTTTCCAGGCCTTCCCTTGCTGCTGCTGCTTCTGTCACTGAAGAAAGCCCCAAGACCCCATTCCAGAAAACTGGTTTCTTCTCCAGAGAACCTTCCCTTGCCATAGGGGAGCTGTATCTATTTGCTCTGGACTTCAATACATTCTTTGCATGGCCTCTGTTATGAACTGAATTGTGCCCCCTACCAAATTCATATGTTGACTTCCAACCCCCAGTGTGACTGTATTTGGAGATAGGGCACTTTTATGGATGTACTTAAGGTTAAATGAAGTCATAAGGGTAGGCCTCTCATCCAATAAAACTGTCATCTTTATAAAAAGAGGAAACGACATCAGAGCTGTTTGTGCATGCAGAGAGGAGAGGCCATGATAGGACACAGTGAGAAAGCAGGTGTTTTCGAGCCAAGAAGACAGCCTTCACTAGAAACTGAATTTGCCAGCACCTTGATCATGGACTTCTGGCCTCCAGACCAGTGACTGTGGTATTAGGCAGTCCATGGTATTTTGTTATGGCTGCCTGAATAGACCAATACAGCCACCTTTTGGGATTCTTTTTCTTTTCCTCCCCCCCCCAGGGGGAAGGATATTAGTTAGTTTCCTAGAGCTGCCGTGTACTTGGTGGCTTCAAACAACAGACATGTATTCTTTCACAGTTCCAGGCCAGAATTTCAAAATCAAGATGTCAGCAAGGTCATGCTCCTGCCAGAGATGCTAGGAAAAACACTTTGTAGCCTCTTCCTGCTTTGGGTGGCTTCAGGTATTCCTTAGCTTGTGGCAGCATAACCCCAAGTTCTGCCTCTGTCTTCACATGGATTTCTCTGTCCATGTCTTTTCCTGTCATTTATAAGAACGTTTGTCATTGGTTTTAGGGCCAACCCAGATAATTTAGATGAGCTCATCTCAAGATCCTTAATTATATTTGCAAAGACCCTTCCTTTTTCCAAATAAGATCACATTTACTCCCTAAGGGGATCAGGACATGGATTTATGTTTTTGAGGTCCACCATTCAACCCATTAGAGACGGGCTATTTTATGTAACACAAATGACAAGCATATGTATGCTTCTTGATAGATAATTGTGCTGTTTTTGCCACACACGAACTCATGTGATCTTGACAAATGCTGGGAGCAGTAGCTTTTATTATCATCTCCGTTCTTTAGAGGGAAAGGGAGTTAAGTGACTTGCTCAAGGTCACACTGTGAACAAATTATGTGACTATATTTTAATCCAGGGTTTCCTGTCTCCAAATTCCATTTTCTTTTCACTCTGCCTTACTGACTTTCAATCAACATTGACGAAATTAAGATGATAGTGTTAAGAAGGGTAGCTATGTTTACTCTAGGCCGGGTCCTGTGCCAAGAATTTTATTTGTGTTATCTCACTTAATCCTCACCACAACTCTAAAATGTAGTTGCTAGTATAATGTTCATTTTACAGTTGAAAAAACTGAGACACAGAGAGTTGAAGTTAGTTGCCCAAGGGTCCTGGCTTGGCAAATGGCAGAGCAAGGATTTGAACCACATCTCTCTCTTTCCAGAGCCCAAAGCCTCAATCCATGTTAGCTGCTTCTTTGAAAGAATGATGTAGTACCTTGATATTTGCAAGCATCTGTGGAATTAAAATCCAAATAGCAGAATCATTAACATGCCAGGTTTTGGAGTCAAACTTGCACTGTACTGTGTCTGCTTCTTAAGTCTAGTGAGGCAACCCAACAGAAAGGGCACAGATTCAGGAACCAGTCTTTCTGGGTTTGAGTCTTTGTTCTACCAGTTCCTATCTATGTGACAAGCAACTTCACCCTCTGGCCAGCCTTCCCTCAGTGAAATGGGAGTGGTACTCATATTACCTACTTTATAGGGTGATTATGTGGATTTAATGAGTTTAAGTTACTATTAATAAGTTTTTGGGACAGTGTCCGGCACATGACAATGGCTACATGTGATAAATTAAAAATAAAAATAAAAACAGAAAACCTTCCTAGAGTCTCAAGATGGGTAAGCTGTACCTTAGGGAACTCGTGTGAAAATTAAATGTGAAAGCTCCCAGCACAGTGCCTGGTTCAGTGTAGTAGACAACAAATGGCAGCTGTTGTTACTATTGTATGTGGGGAGTGGAGGGTTACCTTGATCTTCTTCCTGGCCCTTCTTTCTTTGAAAAGAAAATTGCAGCTCCAGACTCCAGGAGTGGAGCCCTTGAACTTTCCACCCGAGTTGGCACAGAGAAGCAGAATCGTCTTGGGTGATTATTCTAAGGGAGGCAATTTTGCATTTATCAAAAATCCTGTACAGGCTTGTACTTTACTGGCATGAAACGACTTTCCTCACACTTAAGAATAAGGTGTGAATAGCCACAGCCTCACCCCCAGTCTTTCTAGGGTGTTAGCCTGGAAACCTCATGACTGACAAATGAAGTTCCTGGTAGTGTAGGGAAGCAAAAGTGAAGTTTGGTGATGGCTTTCCAGGCCTTTTGGAGGAGGGTCTTCAGAAAAAAGTGACTTCTCAAAGACTGTATCATGTCACAAGGAAACAAAAATGGAGGTGAGGCTGGGATGAGTGAATCTTCTATTCTACTTTTTTCTGCTTGTGTTTTTTCCTCTTTGACTTTCCTGTGTCTTAACTTGGATCTTCAACCAGATGCTACCAGATCTTGTGCAAATACTATAGGAAATGATACTACCTTAAATTTGGATAGGTCTGCAGTAGGTCCTTTCAGCATACATCATTTCATTTAATTCTCATGATGACTTAGGTAATTCCCTCCCATCCCTGCCCCACTTTTTTTTTTGAGTCAGGGTCTCAGTCTGTCACCCAGCCTGGAATGCGGTAGCAGGCATGGTTCACTGCAGCCTCAACCTCCTGGGCTCAGGTGATCCTGGTGCCTCAGCCTCCCAAGTAGCAGGAACTACAGGTATGTGCCACCACATCAGGCTAACTTTTGAATTTTTTATTTAGATGAGATCTTACTATGTTGCCTAGGCAGGTCTGGAATTCCTGGGCTCAAGCAATCCTCTCACCTGGGCCTCCCAAAGTGCTGGGTTGACAGATGTGAGCCACTGTGCCTGGCCTCATTCCCTACACAGGAGAAAGTTGAGGACCAGATAAGTTACATCTCAGGACCTGCAGCTAGGAAGTTGCAGAATCAGAATCACAGCTCAGATCCTCTGAGTCCAGTTTTGGTACAGTACCTTGGCAGTGTTGATAGGAGGCAAAGTTTGGACTGTCATATTCCTTCTTTCCTTTGAAACTCTTCTTTCTCTTCCTGTCAAGTGTGCCACTCTACAGACACAGAGGACCTGGACGGGTATCTGGCTTTTCAAGGACTTGCTTACATCACCTGGGCTAGCTCTCTTCAGTCAGATTTTCTTTTGCCCCTAATCCCCCAGATGTTAAGCAAATGTTGCACTCAGGTTTCAGGGAAGGGCACTGTGTATGAGCCAGCACCTCAGGGTGTGTTTGCACTCTCACATTGTTCACCTTGTCCTTGGGATCGGGAATGGAGCCCTTTACTTTGCCTCCAGGGGAGTAAAGATACACTCTTTTATCTTTCAGCTCTGCATTGACTATTCTCTCACCACAAGCCTCTGAGCGCCATGAGGGCAAGACTGGGCACAGGTGAGGTGCTTTGGAGATGAATGTTTCTCAGGTTGAGTTGTGTCGTGGATTCTCACCAGTTCTGGCCTGTCCAGCATTCTGGAGTGAAGGAACAGGGCTGATTTTGTGTGCATGTGACCTGCTGGAAAGGCCCTGAATTTGGCTTAATGCTCTGCTGTCACTGTCTTGAAATTCTCAATAATCTTTGAATAAGGAGCCCTGCAAATCATGTCAAGGAGGCTTGTCTATCTCAATGTTGACGAGCCCAAAACTCCTGGAGCTCCCAAAGTCTAATTTGTCCTGTGGGTGGTGTACATTTAAACAGATTACAGAGGCTTGGCATCTCTACTTGGCTACTCTTTTGTTTATTATTTATGCCCTTGTACTATGATTAGGAAACTTTCCTTTCTTTCCCCAGGAGGATGCCGGGGTTTTTTTTTTGTGGGGGGGGGTTGTTGTTGTTGTTGTTGTTATTGTTGTTCCTGAGTTTACTTTCCTTTATCTACCAACCAGAGGGTGCAGTTAAGAGCTCCCTGTCTTTTGCCAATCAGACAGTTATCATTTGCCCAAGAAAGGTAAGATTACAGATCTGTCAAGGTGGAAACAAATGCACAGTCTGGCCTGCTGAGTGTTGGGGCTAATTGGAGGATGGACTAGATCATATTCAAGTTGAGGACTAACCCAGAAGGTCAGGCGTCCTAGGCTCCAGGAAGGGTCGGCCCTTGGTCCTGGCATGACTTTGCCATCTTCGTTTTCTCTGGAACATAGTCTTGAAGTCAGAGGGACCTAGTGTGACCATCATCTTCTCCAGCATGTATAATTTGTGGAAAATTGACATAAAGAGTGAGTAGGAGATAGGGTCTCCACCCTTGTGGAATATAGAGCCCAGGGAACAGAGCAGATAGGTAAGTCATATAACCACACAAACAAATAATTACAAGCTCTGCTGTGTTTTAGTATATAAGGCCACAGGGAGAGAGGATGGTGGGGGCCACAAAAGGCATCCAGAAGGAAGTGACCTTTAAGGAAAGAGCGAAAGAGGAGTTTACCAGGCAAGGGGATGGGAATAGGGGAGTGCAAAGCCCCTGAGATGGGAGGAGGCATCTGACAAATTGAAGATGGCCAGTGTAGAGTGGAGGGAATGAGGAATAAGAGGTGACTGATGAGTCTGGAGAGGTAGGTGAGGGTGCAAAGTAGAGATCAGGATTTTGAATCTTGGGCCCTTAGAACAATAAGTCATTGAAGCCATTAAAGACCTTAAGCTTTGGGTTGTTAAAACCAGTTTGTCTGAATTATGGAGGGTTAGATTGGGTAAAACAAGAAGTGAGTCTGGTTAGGAGGCCGTGCCAGTGGCCGAGGCAAGAGCTAGTGGAAGTTTGAGCCTGGTCATGCCCCAGGGGAATAATTGGAGGGTTATTAAGAAGGAAAAGAATGGGACTTGGTGATGGATCATTCTGGAAGTTATGAAGACTAATAATACTCCTTACCATGCAGGAAGTAAGGATGGAATGAAAGAATGCAGGAACAATGCCTGTATACAGTAGGCACTCAGTAAATATCTGTTTCCTTCCTTGTCCTTGAACATGGGTTTCTGAGGCTCTATCAGTCCTTAAAGGCAAACTTGGGGATGTTGGCCTCCTGCTTCAGCTTCCCAGATCATCACTACCCACCTTTCAAGATTCTATAGCTTTGCTGCCTACCTTGTTGTGGCACCCCGTGGGCAGCTGTTCCCTTCATAATGAACATTTGCATACCTAACCCTGAATTGTACCCCATATCTTTAAAATAAATTTTTTTTTTTTTTTCGTTGAAGTCTTACTCTGTCGCCCAGGTTGGAGTGCAGTGGCACACGCACGGCCACCCCAGCATCAGCTTGCTGGGCTCTGATGATCTTTCTGTCTCGGCCTTCCAAGTAACCAGAACTACAGGCATGTGCTGCCATACCTGGCTAATTTTTGATTTATTGTAGAGACGAGGTCTCACCAAGTTGCTTGGGCTGGTCTCGAACCCACGGGCTCAGGCAATCCACTCGCCTCAGCCTCCCAAAGTGCTGGGATTACAGGCTGAGCCACCGAGCCCAGCCTAAAATAAAAAATTTAAAATTTAAAAAAACAAAACAAAAATTACTGTCAGCCAAGGCCCTCAAGTCTGTGCCCTCATGCTGCCAAGGCCCGCCTCTGCCACCAGGAACATGTCCAAAAGCCAGGCCATGGGTGAGGAGAAGTTGTGTGCATGCAGGTTAATCCTCTGTTTAGCTGGAGCTGAGACCCTGCCTGTAAGGGGATGCCCTGGTATCTGAGCCATGGGCTGGGCAGTACCTGCTCCCTCAGAGTAGGAGGGTAGAGGGGCAGAGGCCATGTGACTTCTGTCTTTCTCAAGGTAATATCTGGGAGGGAGTCGTAAAAGGCATGGTAGAGGGGGGAGTAACTTAGCCTGGGTCACACTCACATATATGTGTACTTGTACTCAGGCACCTGTGTTTCTATGGATGTCTGCATGTCCATGCTTATGAGTGCACATGTAATTGTGTTATGTCCATGTGTTTGCATGCTTGGGCTCAGGCTGCGTGCAAGCACATGGACATAACATACATGTATGTATATGTACATACATGCTTGGGTGTGTAGAATGCATTTCTGTGCGTCTGAATGTGCTCACATTACATATCCAGGTGCCACTGTATGTGTGTTCCTGCAGGAGTCCTGGGCCTAAGCAGCCCCACCCCCAGAGTCACACATGCCCCTGACTGCCAGCAGGTGGCCCCTAAGCACCATGTGCTGGGCTCCGGGGAAGAGGTCAGTGTGTTCCTCCAGGCTTCTTTCTGAAAGTCACAGTGGCTAGGAAGGCAAGAACCCCTCTCCACCGCTCTGGCTTCTCAAGACTTTACCCCTGAGGCTCTGTCTATCCTGGGTTCTACCTTCAGGCTACAAAGAGGAGAGGCACATCCAGGAGCCAGGGGTGATACTGGGCCTAAGGAGAGCAATTCTGACCTGCAGAGGGTCTTGAGAATGGTAGGGCCCTACCTTTATGTAGGGTTACTGAACACCTGTGGTGTTCCTGGCTCTGTGTGAGGCTCTTGCAGAGAGATGCTGACCTGAATCACAGCTGGCAGCAGGCACACAGCCAAGCCCCAGGTCTGGACTAAGGCTGGGGAGGAGCGTATTCTGAGAGAGAGAGTGTGCTCTTCTCTGTCTCTGTCACAGAAGACAGTGCCCAGAGATACTTGCTGACCCCTACTTGAAGTGGTACTGGGACCAAGCAAGACAGACAGACAGTGTTTCCTTTTCTTGGAAGGGGTCAGTGCCATCATCCATATCTCATAAACAGCAACCAAGGGCACAAAGACAGCCAATCTTACTTAATTGTGTCTGTATGGCCTCTGGACAGTCAGAAAGTCTTGAAGGAGAAATCAGGAACTCAGTTGGACCTGACAATATGCCCCTGAGAGCTAGAGAGCTCCCTCAACGTACTGTGTTGGAATTGAGACTTGCCTAGATTAACCTCCATGTTTGGCTGTGAGCAGACAAGGCCTTGATTGTTTTGTCTTTGGATCTTTGGTGCCCAGCACAGAGCTGAGCCAGGTGCATGCTTGCTGGTGACTCCATTGGCATGAGCAGTGGAAGGGTAGTGAACCCTGCCTGGAGTGCCTGGAAGGTGGGGTGCCTGATAAGGGCAGTTGGGATGGCAGAGGGGAGCTGGAAAGAGGCGGTAGGTCTTGAGACTGAGTCTGGACCAGAGTTACTCTGGTTGGATTAGAGGGAGTCTGACAGAGGCAAGGTTCCAGAGAAGGGGGGGCTCTGCCTGAACCCTTGTAGACAGTCCAAGGTGGAAAAGACTGAACCATCAAGCAATCCTGTGGTTTTTAATGCTGTTTCCTATATGGGCCTAGGGGGGCCCTAGATATACCCCAGGGCAGCCAGTGGTGGTGGGAGTGGAGAGAGACTCTGGTCTAGCTTTTTATCTTGAGGACATGTTGGAGTTTTGTTGTTGTTTGTTCATTTTTTGAGTCAGGTTCTTACTCTGTTGCCCAGACTGGAGTGCGGAGGCACGATCATAGCTCACTGCAACCTTGAACTCTTACACTGTATTTTTAAACTCCGGCTAATTTTTTTTTTTTTTTTTTTGTAGAGGTGAGGTCTTGATGTGTTGCCCAGGCTGGTCTCAAACTCCTGGGCACAAGAAATCCTCCTGCCTCAGCCTCTTAAAGTGCTGAGATTACAGATGTGAGCTACTGTGCCTGGCCAGGAGTTTATTTTTAATTAAAAGTATATTTATTGAGTGCCTACTGTTAGCAATCGATGGTTCTAAATTCTAGCACTATTTGGAGAATATAACATATAATGTCCCTGCTCTCTTGGTGAGTATATTCTAGTAGGGGAGAAAGTAAACAAATAAATAGGTTAATTTTGGATGAATAGTGACAGGAACACAATAAAACAGGGTATGCAATAGAGTGACATGGAGAGGAACTTTACTTTAGACTTGGCGGCTAAAGACGGGCTCTCTGTGGAGGTGACAGTTGAGCTGAGACCTGAATGACAACAGTGGGAAGAGCGTTCTGGATAAGATTTTGTTTGAAGAAAAAGCTCTATGGAAAAATTGGAAAATCACCCTTTAGTCTTTTATTTATATTCATTTATTTAGATTTTGAAAGTAATACATATTCATTGTAAAAATGTCAAACCTTGTTAACGTATGTAAGGTGAAATGTGGAAGCAGCTCCTCTCCCCTTCCTCTCCCTTTCCCTATCCCTAGTTCTGCTTCCTGAAAAAAAATCAATCCCTTTATCAGGTGGGTAGGTAAACACCCAGATTTCATATCCAGACAAATCTATACGTTAACTAGTTTTATCTCTGGTTGCTGGTCTCATAGGACATTCAGTCTTGACAAGCCCAAAATTGTACTCTGGATTCTCCCCACTAAACCTCTTCCTCCCTTGGTCTTTCTCATCTCAGTAAATGGCACCACCATCTTACACAACTGCTCAGGCCCCAAGCCTTGGAGACATCCTTAAATCCTCCCTTGCCATCCGACTACAAGTTCAGTCCCCTAGCATGTCCTATAGACTCTGCCTTCACAGTCTGCCCCAAGTCTGGACATGGCTCACACCACTGTCTCCCTCCTGGTATAAGCCCTCGACACACTTGCTGGGACCTCCTGAATGCTTGTCATCTTCCCATTGTTATCTCCTGCAATCATTCTCTACCTAGCATCCAGAGTGATTTTTAAACATGGTAAACAGTGTCATGTCCCCCCTTCCTTAATACCTCTGTGACTTCCCATCACCCTTAAAAGCACAACCCAAATTCTTCATCTGAAGCCTGAATGATTGGGTTATTGTTTTCATCGCCAATCTCATCTTGTTCCTTTCTCCTCTTATTCGTTATCCTTCATCTATGTTGAACTTTCTTTCCCCCTCTCCCTCTTTCTAGGGGCCTTGAATTTTTGCTGGGCTGGTTCTTTCTCATTGTTTTGATCTTAGCTCAATGTCATCCTCTGGGGAGGCCTCCCATGATGGCTCAGTGTAAAATAGTCTCCCTTACACCCCCTTTCCCTTCACCCCCAGCTACTTTATTTTATTTCATGTGTATTATTTCCTTTACAATATTTACATGATCAGAACTTATCTTGCTTGTTTGTCTCCTTGTTTCTTGTCTGTCTCTTCCATCTCCTTGGAATGCAGTTTCCATCAGGGCAGATCTCAACTTTTATCCTTGTTCATGCCTTATTGATGGTTAAATAAGATTGTTTTCAGACTGTTGCTAATGAATAAAGCTCTGGTGAACATTTTTATACCTACATGTTTCTGAAGGACAGGTTCCTAGAAGTGGAATTTCTGGGTCCAAGATGGTATATTTTAAAATTTGATAGATATTGTAAAATTACTATCCAAATTACTATACCAACTTGCTCTCTCCCATCAACTTGGATTGAGCAAGCTTTTCTCCACATCCTTGTCAACTCTGGGTCATAGAAATCTTTTCCTTCTTTTTGGCCCATGTTATAAGCAAAAAAGCAAAATTTTATTTTGTTTTCATTCATACTTCCCTGATTATGTGAGTTGATATCCTTTTACATGCTTTTTAGTCATTGGCACTTTTTTTTTTGGATAATAACCACATTGCTGGCCCCACCCCTGAATATAATTCTGTTTGTAAGAAAGAAGAATAGATAATAGGTAGACAATTACCAATGCCTGCCACATATCATTTGGTTCTATTTTTTTCTGGCTGTTTATCTTATTGGTTGTTAAGAGCTCTTTATGTTTTCTGGAATTAACTTTGTTGTATATGTTGCAAATGTTCTCTTTCTGTTTTTCCTTTATTTTTCAATATTGCTTAAGATAGTAACATCATTTTATTTTAAACTAGATTCTTAGTTTTTCCATTTCTGTTATTGTGAAAATAGCATGTGCATCTGGAAAATTAAAAAATATATATATAAAACGGTATTCAATGAAAACTGATTTCTTCTCCCATGACACTGAGGTAAGCTTGCGTATCTTTTCAAAACATTTTTTTCATGTGTTTACATGTACATTCATTCATAATTCACTTACTTATCAATCATTCACTTCTCCAGCCAATATCTACAAGTCATTTATACATACAGTAGATATTTATTGGGTATCTACTATGTTCCTGGCATTGTACTAGGTATATATAACAGAGGATATATACTTGTTATCTTTCATGTGTTGGGGGAAGATGTGCTGTCTTTATTCACTTTTGACATTTCAGATGCTTCTCTACTATCATATACATATCTAGCTCATTGTTTTTAATATTTGCTCATTATTCTATTTTATTCATATACCAGAATATATTTAACCTTGTCCTTATTGATAGACATTTTCATTGTTTTCTGTGTTTGCAATTACAAACAATGCTGTAGTCAGTATCCCTATAGTTATATCTTTGCAGGCATGTACAAATATATCTGTAGCACAGACTCCTAAAATGGAATTGCATTTTAAGTTTGATAGACGTTGCCAAATTGTCCTCTGAAACTGTGTTCCAATTCACACTCCCGTCAAATGTGCGAGAGAGCCCATTTCTCTACTTTATTTGCAACCCTGGATATTATCGGTCTTAATTTTTTTGCAAACATAATGGGCAAAGAATGGCATTTCATTGTTTGATGTTGCATTTCCCTAATTAGGAGTGAGACTGAGAATCTTTTCATATGTTTACTGGTTGCTTGTATTTCTTCTGTGAATTGCCTGTCCATATTCTTTCCCCATTTTTTAAATATTGAATTGTCTTTTTAAAAAAGTTGAATTGATTTGTATTCCATGTAGTGTGGATAGTCAAGCTTTGTCTGTTATACATGTTGCAATAATTTTTCCCAAGCCACCCTAGCTTTTTAATATTGTTTATAGTAGGACCCCACCTTTTTGATGGTCAAGAACACTGCAATTCCTGCTTACACCAGATTTCTCTAATGTCTTCCTTGCAGATATTTGAAACTATGGATAGTTTTTTCCTTTTTTAGTCACAATTTTTAGGGAACTACAGTAGAATCCTGACCTAGAAGTAAAGAGGAATTTCCACTGATGACCTTACTGTTATCATTTTCTTTGCACTGACAGGGCACTTCATGTTGATTTGCATTTTTTCCCTACAAATTAAAGCTTGTCTTTTTTGCTTGTTTGTTTAAACTGCTAGAATTGCATGTCTTTTTTCTTACTTAAAAAAGTTGTATCATACAAAACATGGGATGGTCCTTCATTCTTGGTTTAGATCATCATTTTAGCAACAACTCCAGGGAGTCCTAGTGTTTCAGTGGAAATGACTAAGGGGCAATCAGTGGGTGTAGACTAAGTGGATGGGTAGAGACTCCCACCCCTCTTCCATTTGAAGACCTGCCATTAGGCTTCTGCATGATTCCTTTGGAAGAAAGCAGGGGTTTTAGTCTTAGCAATCTTGGAAACTGCTCTTGTAGAGCAGGGTCTTTATTTTCTAAAAGCTGTGAGGCTCTGGGGGCTTCAAAAAGCATATTGCTTTTATATTGTAATCTCTCCCTCTCCTCTTAATATGTGGACTGCCTCGAAGTTTTATTCACACTAGTTGGATGCTCATGGGTGCTCATGGGAAAGCAGATTTTGGTCATCAGGCCATTATTCTTTTTTTGGTGAAAGCAGTAAGATTTATCAGTCTCTTATTTTTAGAGCAACATTAACCCACATTTGCTCAAATATATAAATGTCCCTATTTTAACAAAGAAGTTCATCTAGGGCAAAGATGCAGCAAGAGAGGAAGTGAGTGGAGGGTGATTTGTCAACATAAAGACCAATAATCACCTGCAGTAGTCTTGATGCTTTTGACTGTAGTGCTGAGAACCGCAGTCATGAGGAAAATAATGATTTTTTTTTAAACAAGAAGTTCAAGGTAAGGCTGCTTCAGAGTTGTTAATTCAGCAGCTCAACACGGACCACGGTTCTTTGCATCTTGCACGATATGGCTGCTGTGGTTCAAGGATCATGTGTAGACTTCAATACTGTGTAGTGTTTTCACAGCTGGTGAACTCTTCACAAATTTTAATTTTAGGTGGAATCTCACTCTGTTGCCCAGGCTGGAGTGCAGTGGCATGATCATGGCTCACTGTAGCCTCAACTTCCTAGACTCAGGCAATCCTTCTACCTCAGCCTCCAAAGTAGCTGGGACTATACGTGTACACTGCCATACTTGGCTAATTTTTTGATTTTTTGTTTTTGTAGAGACTGCATCTCACCATGTTGCCTAGGCTGGTCTTGAACTCCTGAGCTCTAGTGATCCTTCTACCTCGACCTCCTGAAGTGTCAGTATTTCAGGCATAAGCCACCATGCACAGTCGCCAAATCTCTTTACAAGAGTAAGGAAACCTCTTGAAAACCCTCAAGCTGATTTCCTCATGTGTCATTTGTCAGAAGTGAAATATATCTCCACTCCTCAACCAGTCACTGCCAAAGAAATGGGGTTAGTTCAATCAATTACTACCTGTTCAAGATTTTACCCTGAGCTGGGGAGAGGGTCATCTTTCCTTGAGGGGTGGTTACCTGGTCAAAATCAGGGAGGCTATTGTTAGCAAGGAAGCGGGGGAAAGGATTGGCAATCATAGCAGTTTCTAGAAAACTGCTTTTATTTTAATTAATTAATTATATTTTTCCAAAACACCTGGCGCAATTACTGTCAAATCTGATCCAATATTTTATGGTTCACTTCAAATGGCTGTACATAAGAAAGAGTGTGTGTGTATGTTAAATCTAGTTCCACTCCTGGAAGGGGCACTTAATAGGGAAAAAAATAGAACTTTGCTGCTGTGAATACAATTACTGAAGAGTTGGTGTCAAGAATAGAAAACTATTAGAGGCAGAACTAGTTCCTTCATAACCTCCTCATTCTGTCTTCTCTCAGTATTTAATGCATATGATCCAGTTTTAGAATTTCATCTGTTTGAATTTGCATCCATCAAGTTTGGCAACAAAGCCACCATCTATTAACAAAGGTTTTAATTAATTAATTATTATTTTGTAGATTGGTTGAAAGAAGTTTGGACATGAAGATGATGGCTAAATAGTGCTCAGCTGGTTCCAGACATTTTCTCCCCATTAAACGAAGCCATTCTTTTTTCAGATGAAAATGTGCAGGTTCTATGTGTTGACTGAAGAGAACAATGGTGGAGAAAAAGTTGGATTGTGCTAACAGGGTATTACATACATCCAGGAAAGCTGGCTCTATGGTAGGTTAAGTTTGCAAGGTTATAGATTCCCACAGACAGAAATGAAATTGTGTGTATTCTGACTAGAGCCGCGGCTGGACTCAGAAGACTCTGGAAATCTAGTTAAGTCACATGCAGTGTTTACTGTTCAGAGCATGGCAAGAGTAACAAGAAGACTATCTGCTGGGTCAGGATGCATGTGGAGCCCGGGGAACTCCACTGGCACCAGGAGACATGAATTATGCCATAGGTAGCTTCCAGCTATTTGAGCTAAAATCGACCCTCCAGAGTCTGGAACCCAGTCCAAATTTCCTCATGCTGTTATGCTGAGGAATGCAGGAAGGAGAAGTGAAGAGAAGCCTCGCCCCTTGCCATGCTTTTATATGCTTGCAAACATCAGAACTGATTCTCTAAAGTAATTTTTCTTCATGCATCCAGACATTTGAACAGTGCAACACAGAATCAAGTTTTGAGCTTCCATAGCAAGTCATCCTGACATTAAATACCATTCCCAGCCTTAGCAAATATTTTTTTCATTATCCCAGAGCTTCAGAGACCTGGTGGTCCTATCTTACTATGGGGTGGAACTGGGGAGATAATACTGATGATGGTGATCTCAGCATGGAGATGAGTAGCAAACAAAGGATGATCTGTGTGTGGTGTCTCTCTCTCTCTCTCTGTGTGTTTGTGTGTGTGTGGTGGGGGAGAGAGAGAGAGAGAAAGAGAGAGAGAGAGAGAGAGAGAAAGAGAGAACATACCTATTTCTAAGAGAAGCCCTGGTAACAGGTTTCTGGGTAAATGAAAGTTGTATTGTCTTCCATCAGAGATGACTTGAAAATAAAGTGCTTTAATGCTAATACTGCAGATGTCTGCAGGAAACTAGCACCACACTGAACACTGTAGTTAGATAGCTGTGCAAAAAAGTACATGAAGGAAAGGGCTAATGTGCAATACTTCTATTTAAGATAGAAGGAGGAAATAGAAATTGTGATAGCATGCTATTTCAAGTAATAATAGAAAGTACTTGATGTTTACATGGTGAATGGATCAATACTAATTCTGTAGTCAGCGCACATACAGTAGTTTGGATTATACAAGTGATAGATGCACTCAGTATAGCTGAAATTTCCACCCTGCAACATTTATTTCTTGCTGCGTGTTAGATGGAATTTTCCACCCAACTATCTGGAAGGATTTGCATAAGAATGGTGATAGAGCAGTATTCTTTAATGATGTGCTTTTCTTTGTTAAACTTCAAAAATGTCTATGGCGCATGATGAGGTTTGGGTGAATTGCCAAGCTAATGCTTTTATATTTTCTTTAAAGAGCTTATCTTCACTGTGTTGTGGGAGTTACTTTATATTGTGGTTATAAAGGCAGTGGCATTAAAGCCGAATTTGTAGCAACCCCCAATAAAAGCCTCCTCCTCCTCAAGAACTTGGTCTTGCTAAGAAGGGAATTTGGGAAGGTGCTTGGCTGCCACTGGTTCAGCTGCAAGGAGTCTGTTGACTCATTTTCTGCCCCCCATACCTGGTTCTGCTTACCAAGAAGCAAGGAAGCCATTCTCCATCTCAAACAATGACCTCTTGTTAGAATAAATCAGCACCCTTCCTGTCAAACAGGCTTGAGATCAGCCCAAAGCCTGGTGCTCTCACCGAGGTTGAGTTGAATAATTCAGATGAGAGTCTGGGAGCAAACGCTGTTTGGAAAGTGACCTTTTTGTCCTCCCCACAAGAACCTAATATTTATAATGTGAGGAGGAAAAGAGACTGGAATCTTGGGAATTCCAGGAATGCAGCCGCCCAGCAAAAGAAGACTCACTCTCCTGATTCTGCTCCACAGCAAGGATTTGCAAGTACAAAAGTGGAAAAACAAAATCCCCAAGCTGGAGCCCACAAGGGTAGTCCGTCCAATAGAGGACTTCACATTAACCTCAGTTACAATGAGACAAAGAATTTTGAAACTCAAGGGTGGAAGGAAACTTAAAGGTCACCTAATCCGACCCTTTGCCTAATGCATGAATCTTTTTCTCAACACAGTTTTGCAGCTCATTGATCTTAAGTTGCTGCTTGAATACATCCAAGGACAAAGAACTCACTTCCTGCTAACAGGCAGGACAACAGATGACATCATATGGAGGACTTACTATGTGCCAGACATAGTGATAAACTCTTGAAATTCATTATCTTAATGTGCGCAACAACCTTGTGAGTTAGGTGCCATTATTGTCACCTACAGATGGGGACACTGAAGCTTTCCTTGTTGCAGAGAAAGGATTTAAGCACGTGAGGCTCCAGGGCCTGTGTCTTGGCCTCTGCACCCCTCTGCACAGCCTGTCCCATCACTGGTGGCCCTGATTGTTACCAGTGGAGACACTTGGAATACACTTTACCCCTTTTTTAGATGACAGCCCTTCAAATATTTGAAGCAGCTTTCTGTTCCCCTTCTAGTTTCCCAGTTTTTTTAAAATTCTAAACAAAACATTTCTCTTTGACTCAGTCTGATGAGTTCCTCTAGACTCATTCCCATTTACCAATGCTCTTCTCAAAACATTGAACTTATTTACTGAGCATTTGCAGAGACCTTGTATACTGTTTGCTTTCTTTTATTAGGAGACAGTGGACTTTGTTGGTGATATCTATCATGAAGGCATCTATTCTGGGTGCTGAGGGAGGCTTTCCAAAGAGCACATGATGAACTTTTTCCACAGCCCTTTTCAGGGAGAAGGCATTTAAAAAATCCAGAGTATTAAAATAAGCCAGGGTTGAGCTTGGATGTCATTGTTGGTGGGAAAGACATGTCAGAACGAAGGACAGGAAGCCCTCTTGCAAGCATTAGCGGTGGTCCGGCAGGGTCCTGTGGGAGGCAACTGCTCTTGGTTGCAAAGACAGATCTAATTCAGCCTCTGACCCCATTCTCTGAAGCTCACTGGCATGTCACCTCCCTCTCTACGTTAGCTTCCAGACTTGTGAAAAGTGATCAAGTTGTTGACACTCTGGTGTTGTGTTTCTCACAGATAATTTCTGACTTAGAATCAGATAACCTGGGGCTTGCTGTGTGCCCTTAGACAAATCACTCTACCTCTCTGGGCTTCAGGTCCTCATCTGAAAAGTGGAAAGAAATAAGCCTTCTTAACTAGATGTGGCAAAAGTTAAACAAAGCAATGTTTGTGTTAGAACCCAACTTCATGAAAGTTAGTTGAGTTGGTCTGTCATGAACTTTATTTAGGTGGCAAAGCAGGGCTTAGTACTATGGCTGACATGAAATTCCAATCCATCATAGTAAAATAGCTAACTTTTACTGAGCATTTCCTACAGGCTAACTTCAGAGCTGTATCATCTCTTTTTATGTCTCATACAAGACTTGGGTGATATGTACAACTATTACTACTCAATGAGGAAACTGAGGCAAAGAAAAGTTAAATGTCTTGCTTAAGGTCACATGATTAGTAAGTGGTGGAGCTGAGGTTTGAACCTAAGCTTTTAGGTACTGCTTTTATGCTGCTGGTCAGTAAATCCTTTAAGTGAGCATTCTTTTATTCTGAAGAATCTCTGCATACAGGTGAGTTCATGCTTAGAAGCATGCTGCTCTCTTGCAGTTTCTGGAGAATAATATCTGCTAGGGTTTACATTTGTGACTCCCAAGCCATGAGGAGGGTTTTTCCAATGACTTGGCTGCATCACTGCAGGCCCACAAGACCCTCATTATGGTATAACTTTGCATGAATCAAGATCAGCATGGGTGAGGCTGCCACTGAGCTAACAAAAGAAATTGATGGTGGAGAATCACATAGAAATAATGATAAGTTAAAGACACAGACTTGCTAAAGTGAAGTTATTTTGAGTTAAGAAAATGTTCATCACTACTAAGAAATTGAAGAAAAAAAAATTTTTAAAGGAGCAGTTCACATTAGTAGCAATTTTCTATAATCCTTGTGTTTTTTCTCCAAAATACAAATCATGGAAGAAATAGTTTTGATTCCTTACCCACCCATATTTCTTCCCTTCTGATTCTGTGGCAAAGGTACGGCAGGGAAAGGAAGTGATACTCCTTGATTGGTTTAAAAATAAATATTTTTACACTGTGGGACACTTGAGTTTTCATCCAATGAGGTGGAAAGAACTCTGGGCTGTGTGAAGGTCTGGCTTCTAGTCCTGGTTCTCTGTGACCTGGAGAAAACCACATTCCCTCTCTGGGTCTCCTATTCCTCCTCTGTTAGGTTTGGTGAAGGTGATTTGATAAGTTGTCTCCAAGTCTGAATTCCATGTTGTCACAGCATCTTAAGGCCAGACAAGTCAATTTAGTCAACACTCGTGGAGCTCTCATTAAGCAGGCCTTGTGCTGGGCCTGAGAGTGTGAACAGCAAACACAAAGACTTGGAGCTTCAGACCAGTGTGGTTCCAGCTCCAGGCTGTCTGGGATTACATCTCACCACTGCCTCTTGCTAGCCAGGGAATCAGTTTCGTTGTTTGCCTTTTGTGCCTCATTTTCCTCTTGGGATTGTTGTGCTAATAAAATAAATGAATACATGTCAAGGGATTCCTGTAGTGTCTGGCACATAGTAAACATTCAAATAATGTTGGCTTTTAGTATAATTATTATTGGTGGGGAAGGCTGATGCTAATCAAATAATCACATAGAAACATAAAACATTTCAATTTGCTAAGTGTTCTGAGAGTATTTATCAGGAGGATTTCCTTGGCCTGGGAAGTAGTGATTGAGTTTAATATCTGAAGGCTAAGTTGACTTAGTTGAAGTTGAAAGGAGAATGGAAGAGTCCTAGGTAGGTGGAACAGCATATGCAAAGTCAGTCCCCATGATGGGAGGAAGCACAGATTTCTGAGTATTTAAAATAAGCCAGAGTGAAGAAGAACAAGGAGAAACAGGACAAGATGAAGGGGACAGGAAATAGGTTATCAGAGACCCTGTCTCTGAGCTTAACATATGGAAAGCCTGGTTTTTTGTTTGTCTACTGGAGGTCAGAGTTCTAGTTACGCCCATGGCTCTGATGTCCTGAAGCCAACAAAGGTTGGGCTTCCTTTAGGGTAGAACCCAGCAGGAATCAGCTTCTGAAGGACACTGGGAAAGTGCATGTGCTGAGTTTTCACTCAGAAGGGTCGATATCACCTGGACCATCATGCACTTGAGTAGTGCTCTAGGAACTGAAGTTCCGGATCGTGGTCTGATCATTTCAGTGGCCTCTTCAATGTCCTACGACTGGTCATATCTGAATGGGGTTGAAAGACTAAACTGAATTTTTCCCCGTCTACAAGAAGACAAGGCTTAACAGGTCTTCAGTTTTTGGAATCACATTTATCCTATGAGCATCTGAAGAAAACTGTGAATTTTCTATCTAGAGAGATGTATTACAAGCTTAAGTTCAAATTTTAGTGTACTTTTAGGTTGGGTTTGTGGGTCCCTATGAAGTTTATCCACAGTCCCAGGTTAAATGTCTATCCATAGTGTCTTAGTTCATTTAGTGTTGCTATAAAGAAATATTTGAGAAAGGGCTTCTGTCATGAGTGACACACATAGGGCAACTCAGTCACCTTTTGTGTGGAATAGACATCAAGAAATACTTGAGGCTGGGTAGTTTATAAAGAAAAGAGGTTTGTTTGGCTCACGGTTCTGCATGCTATACAAGATGCATGGCACTGGCATCTGCTTGGCTTCTGGTTAGGACTTTTGTGCTGTGTCAAAACAGGGCAGAGAAGATCAAAGAAGAAGAGGGCATGGGCAAAGGGGGATCAAACCAGGGGTGTCCTGGTTTCGTAACAACCCATTCTTACAGGGACTAATCTATTCCTCTGAGAACCATTCTAGTCTTTCTAGAGCAATAACTCACTACAAAAATAGCACCAGATCATTCATGAGGCATCTTCCCCCATGACCCCACACCTCCCACTAGGCCCCACCTCCTAACGCTGCTACATTGGCGATCAAATTTCAACATGAGATTTGCTGGGCTGAACAAATCATATTCAAACCGTAGCACATTTCAAGGCCATGTCCAGCAATAAAGATTGTGGATTCTCTCAATATCTCCCTGTCCCTCAGTCTATCCTCTCTTTCTTTGCTGTTATTGCCTTGATTTTGGATTTCATCACTTTTCCGCTAGACTATTTTAATTTCTCCTGACTTTGTCTTTCTGTCTTTAGTTTTTCCTTCCCCAGATCAGTTCTGTACATATTCTTTTAGAAATAAATTATATTGAGGAGGTGTATGTGAGATAAAAGTTAATAAAATTATAAAAATTTATTTTCAGAATAAAGCAAATAAGGCTTATTATAGATACTTTGGAAAATATGTATGTTAAAAAAAATCATAATTTCAGCACCCAGAGGCAACCAATGGTAAATTTTTCTTCCAGTATTTTTCTATGGAAAATTCCTTTTGTATAATTGTGATCAAGTTATATGCCTGTATAATTTTAAATCCAAATGTTTTACTTAACATTTATTTTTCCTTTAGCTCAAATGCATATATATTTAAATTTTTTATTGTAAAAAGTTTGAAACAGAAGCAGAGACATTATTATAATAATCCCCCATATACCCAATATCTAGTATCAAACATTGTCAAAATTGTATCAGTGAGCTTTCAATGTATCACAGGTGGCCTAAAAATTCAGTGGCTTAAAACAACAACTATTGATTTAGTTCATAATTCACTGAAGTAGTGATTTGGACTGGGCTGAGCTGTGTGGTTCTTTTGTTAGTCTTGGCTGGCCTCACACATGCATCTGTGTTTTGCTGCTGCCACTTAGTTAGATGACTCTCCTTCTAGGATTGGCTGGCTGGCATCTGGGGTGACTAGAAGGATTGAGTCCATGCATCTCTCATCATCCAGCAGGCTCTCTTTGGATTTCTTCATACAATAATAGAAGGCTTCCAAGCACAGTAAGAGGTCAGCTGTCAATGCACAAGTGCTTTTTAAGCCTCTACTTGCATCTCATTTACTAGTATTTCATTGACTAAAGCAAGTCACAGGGAAAATCTACATTCAAGGTGTGGAGAAATAGACCTCACCTCTTAAAGGATGTTGTACATCATATTACAAGGGCATAGATGCAGGGAGGAGAAGAATTTGTGACCTTTTAATAATCTACCACAAATGTGTTGCCAATCTTACTTTATATTAGCATATCATCGTTTTCTGATGTTATTGGTAGCTTGTCATGAATATATTTTAGATAGCCGAGTAATATGTCACCCAGCAGATGTACTGAAGCTTGTGTGACCACTCTCCTATTGTTGAGAAGTAAGACCATTGCCATTTTTCTGCCATTATGAGTAATGCTGTGATGGATGCTTTGTGCACAGAGCTTTTTCTGATTTTAGGATTATTTCCTTAGAGTAGTCACAAAAGTGATATTACCGTGTCAAGCATTTTAAAGCTCTTAGTATACTTTGCCAAATTGCTTTCCAAAAGGATTGTATCAATTTACACTCCCACCAGTGTGTGTGAAAGTACCCCACGGGGATCTTTCTAAAATGCAAATCTGATTATCTCATGCCCAGTTTAAAAGTGATCTCTGTTGCCTTCAAAATAAAGACTAAACTATGTAAGACAAAATTATATCTACTATATGACTTTTGAATAACTAAAAGACAATTTTAGCTTGATAAGATCTTCTATCCACTGGTCATAGAATCTGGCAGAAAACAAGAAGGGTAGGCTCACAACCCAATTCCCATCGTTTTCATGTTGTCTTCAATGTAGGTATCATTATTATACAAGAGGAAGCTAAGGGTCAGAAAATTTAGTACTTAAAATGGATACCTACCTATAGCTTTCTATCATGGTATCATCTTTTTTTTCTATCTATGTTATCACCTTTTTTTTGGTATCCTATGATCTTCGAAAAGGAATATGTATACACAGGATTAAGTATATATTTAATCAATATAAATACATGATAATATATATTTTTTGGTCAGAACTCTTTAGTTCTTAAAAATTAAAGACCGTGAGATTTGGAATGAGATAGATCCGGATTTGAATTCAGGTTCTGTCACTAGAATTTGAGCAAGAGTTAATATTTTTAAGGCTTAGTTTTGTTATCTGTAAGACATGGATAATAATACCTAGGTTTTAGAGATTTAGTGATGATTTCACATATGCATCAAATGTGTAGTGGGATAATTCAATAGTTATCATTACTTTTATTATTATTTTGAGATATGAATATTTAAGTAGAAGGGAAAAATAAATATAACCAATTAGGAGTCTTTAATATCTAAGTCTACAGGTATGACTGAATTTTAATACTAAAGTTACCATGGTTTGGGACCCAGTTTAGTCTACTTATTGGAGTTCTTGTCTTTTCTGAAGTTTTTCTGTTCTCAATAATCATGGGAATCTCCAGGTTGATGAGTCATTGGTTCTCCTTGGTGTTCACCCATCTCCTGCCTGAAAGGGGGAGCAGAGACTAGAATGCTTTGCTAGAGGTGAAGCTCCTCAACCAAGGATTTCCCAGCATCCCTGTCTGCTGCCCTGGATGTCTACAGTATCCCACGGCCAGTGGAGGGGGCTGCTGTTGATGAAAGCTGGGCCCAAGCCTTGGCTGTTCTCCAAAGGAGTATGTGGTGAAACTTCCTCTTGGTCTCAGGGATTGCAGGACTTGGTTGTGATTCCATTGCAGATAATGTATCTGTACATTTGCTTAAGCACACCTGGTTTTCTGATGCCCCCATTCTGAGGAATGTTCTAGAGTGGTACCATTCAATAGAAATAGAGTGTGAGCCACATATATAGTTTTAAATTTTCTAGTAGACACACACACAAAAAAGATGGAATTAATTTCAGTAATGTGTTATTTAACTCAATATATCTAAAATATTACTTTAATATGCAATTCATGCACAATTATTAATGATATAATTGACATTATTTTGCTTGTATGAAGTCTTCAAGATCTGGTAGTATCTTGTGGTGCTTCTCAAATTGAACTAGTCACATTTCAAATACTCGGTAGACACGTGTCACTTGTGGCTACTGTATGGAACAGCATGGTTTTAAAACTACATTGGCTCCAAGTGGTACAACTTTCCAGGTCTTGTAACTTATTTCCTGCCTTGAATGGGTCTGTAAGTGTCTTGGTTTTTTACACATTGGGTCTAGGATTAGTTCCTTTAACCCAGTATTATGTCAGGTTTACCAATTCAGACTCTATTTCCTGTTCAGTGAATTTCCTTTCAGTGGTCTCTAGGGTTTTCCTATTTTGATTGCTGCTACCCTGATCTTTTAGAGAGAAATGTTTTAAATCTCTGAACACTAACATATAGAGGGCAAGAGAGTCAGAGTTTTAACTTTGTTCTTCCCGTGAGGCTCTTATGCTCCTGTGTGAATTTGTGGATACAAAGAGACGTGTGGGAATCTGTAACTCAAGTGCTGTACTAGGATATGATGGGGAGTGGATGATTCTTAACTATAGCTAGTAGCGTATGAGCCTTAGGCAATGGTCCAGCTAAAATGTTCTGTTACATAAGTAATAATGGCATGTCAAGGAAGTGTGATGTTAGGTAGAGTATAAAGGAATGATATGGGGAGTGGAGCAGAGAGCAAGAGGTTTTGTACTGATTGAGACTTCCTAGAGGAGGCAAGAATTCCCAATATGAAGTAACAAAAGGGTCATCAAAGTCCTACTGTACATAAGAGCTTCACATGCCTTATTTCTTGAGGTAAGCTTTATTATCCCTTTTTTTTCGTAGATGAAATAGTGAAAGTCAAAGAGGTTAAATAACTTAGACAAGGCCAAAAGAAAGAACCCAAATCTGGTGGACTCCAAAGACCCTTTCTATTGCTTTGCCTCTGCCCTTGAATAGTAGTTGGCTAAGGATAGGCTCAAAAGACCAGCTAGGGTACCTGTGGAGACTTATTTAGACAGCAAGAGGTCTTTCAAGCAAACATTTATAATTCCTTTCAAAGGATATGGTTATAGTGCATCGTTGTTTTAGCTGCCATTGCGGTGGAACAAATTACTCCTAAGTGTCATAAAACAACCCCTGGTAATGCTCATGATTCCGTGGGTCCGGAATTTGAATGGGGAAGAGTGAAGCTGGCTTAACTCTACTGTATGTCGTGTGAGGCCTCAGTTGGAAGACTTGAAGGCTGAGGCCTGGGATGCTCAAAGACTCCTTTGCTCTGGTGTATGGTGGTCAATGTTGGCTGTTCTCCATGTGGCCTCCTTGCATCATATCTCGACAAAGAAAGCTTTGGCTTCTTCACAGCATGATGGCTGCATTCTAAATGCTATGAACCATGCAAGAGTCACATTGTTTACCATTGCCTTGCCCCAGAAGTCACGTTCCATGTGCTTCATGCATTGTATTCAACGAGGTGGTCACAAAGTCCTGTCTAGTATCAAAGGGAGGTGAGATCGACTCTGTCCCTTGATAAGAGGTGATGAGGTCCCAGAAAGGCATTGTTCATCGTAATTTTTGGAAAAGACAACCTGCCACAGCCATTATCAGTATTGTTGACCAACTGCTGAATGAGGAAAAAAAAGAAAGTAGGTAAATGGGAAGGAACTGTTTTATTGACATACCAGGGTCTTTAGTAAGTGTCAAAATAATGAAAGGGAATTAGGAAAATGATGGAAAGGCAAATTAGTTCAAATGCAAATGGGGAATATTTGACAAGCCTTCCTTCAGCTGAAGACCTCTTCAAAATAGTGGTGATGTCGCTCTTTAAGTAGTCCACTGGTCTTATGCTCTTCCTGACAGCCTCAGGCAGCCTCCAACGGCCAGGCCTCTGTGTCCCATGTAACCTTTGATAGCTCAGTCCCAGACAGGGCCATGAAAGCTTGCCTTGGGTCTGCCCTCCTTTCTTCACGGCTTAACCTCAAGCCCCCTTTCACTAGAGATTTGGAATTTCATTAAATCAGGGCTTGAACTGAGAAATAACGACTGTCTTTATATGCACTAGCTCTTTACTGGCAAGCTATTAGAGGGGAGATAAGGTTCTATAACACCGCAGGAATAAAGCCCAGAAAATTATGCGAAAAGCTCCACCATCCAGGATAAATGTTATAGGAGGCATTAACCTTCCATAAAAATCCCTTTGCTAGGCAAGAATTTAAATGACAGTCACTGTGAGAGGAGATATTTAGCCTTAGAAACATATTATACTGTCACCTTCTCTTAGAATAGCAAGTTCTTTGGTTATCAGCAGTTGAATATTGTTCATCTTTTTCAAAGGCATGTTCAGAAATATAGCAAATATGCATATATGGTTTTGTGGGTGTACCCCCTATTGCACTTCATACTTCCCAAGAAGTTGCATATACAATCTCTACTTTTATTTAGGAAAATTGAATAAGAAATTGATATCCTAGCAAAGCTGAAACAAACTCTATGATAGCCTCCAAATTACTTGCCTTGAGGGAAAAATACTTTTTCTCCCTGAGGCATAAGTATGATTCTTCAATGAGTGTATAAGGTCAGGAATTACAGAGATTATATAAATTTGGCTCTTTCAAGAAACAAGCCAACAAACTGACAGTGTAAAGATTTTATGCAGAAGTTTACACATGTTTCACATATGTGTACATATGTGTTTGGGAAAATTCTCAGGTTATCACCTGCAGGAAGAAAGCCCAGAAAATTATGTGAAAAGCTCCACCATCCCTGATAAATATTATAGGAAGCATTAATCTTCCATAAAAATCCCTTTGCTAGGCAAGAGGCAATGACTAATCCAACTTTAAATACTCATTTTCTGTGTCCCATCATTAAATGCATTTGTGACAGAATGAGAAACAGGACTCTTCCCTAGTATCTTAGCATCTCAGCTGAAGCCCAGAGCTGCTTCCTGCAACTCCAGAGTTTGGTACAGAAAAAATGCTGAATTTCTCAATGGGTTAAGTGGATACAAGTTGTTAATACCTACACTTTTGAGTCCTACTACACTTTGAGTCCTACTATTCCTCCTAAGTGGTTGCTCCCCAGGAATTCACAAATGAGACTATTTTTCTTTTTCTTGAGAGAACAACTTTGAAAATATTGTTTGGAGGATGCAGAATTGAAGCTTATCATAACGGGTAGTTGGTAAGTCCACAGTTGCCCTTTAGTTTTTTTAACCAAGTTGGCATAGGCATGGGTCAATAACTTTAAGAATTTTAAGGCTTTCATTAAACTAAGTCACAATAAAACGAATAGAGATCAACTTTAAAAGCTGGAAGCAACTACAAAAAGTGAAAGGAAAATACATCATCTAAAAGGCTTTATGGTTTTTCTAATGATAAAATAATGATGAACCCAACTAATTTTTGTTAGAAAATACTTTAGCATAATGTAAAGCTTTAGGTTTAAAGTGAACTAAGTTAAAAAAAAATCTTCAGAGCACCATATCTGATCTTAAAAGAGATTTGTTATTTTAGAAAGAATGAAGTTCACATTTATTGAGGTCACTATGTACTGTGCACTGTACTCATTAAATCCATTTGATCACTGGACAATGTAGGTATTAATATTCCATTAAAAAAAAATAAGAAAACCAAGACTTAGAGAGGTCTGCCAACTTGCCTAGACTTCAGTTTACCGGGAAGAAACCAGAATTTGCTACTTATCACCTTGGAACCATCTTAGGTCTTCAGAATTTCTTTGCATTTCAACATGGCCAACAAGCTCCTTGAGTGACAGACCTAGGCAAAATATCTGAATCTTCCTTCCAGTTAAATCTGATCCATTGGCAAATCCTCTTAGTTCTATTCTTATGTTGGTCACAACTCCAAGTATTTCTTTCTGTTGTCAATAGCATCACACTGGATACAAGACACCACCACCTACCTCTAGCCTGCCCCTGCCATGGTTTCTATATGCACTCTCTGCTGCTTTGCTTGCTCTTGGATCATCATTACCCCAGAGTATCCAGAATGATCTTCCAAAAAAGAAGATAAAATGTGTCTCTTCTCTGCTTGGAACTCTCTGCTGATTGACTGTTATACCTAGAGTAAAACTTGAATGTCTTACCTTGGCCCGAAAGACCTGCAAGGACTTGGTTTCAGCCTTCCTCTCTCATCTCACCTCCTACAGTCTCTACTTGGCTTCCCAAACTTATTCCTCACTGACATCTGACTATTTCTAGAGAAGAGCAGGCCCTTCTGCTTCTTGTCATTTTTTTTCTCGTCTTAGTATAATCTTCCTCTGGCTCTTCACATGGCTGAATTCTTGCCCTTCTAGTCTTGGTTTAGAGGCCAGTTCCCTCTGTGAGTTCTTCTTTGACTACCCTACTTAAAGAAGCCTCCTCTACTGTGTTATCTGCCATCATAGCACCTTGTTTGCTTTCTTCATGGTGTTGGTTACAAACTGTAATTACTTGGTGTATTTGTTTACTTGTTTGTTATCCATCCTTGCTCCTTACTCTACTCACACTGTAAACCACATGAGAGTAGGAACTATCTATCCCATTCTTTACTGTTGCTTCAGTGCCTGACACATGGTAGGACTCAATACACCTTTAATGAATAAATTAGTCCATATTTGGGTGGCCTTTCTGCTGTCAAATCTCCTCACCATGCAAATCACGAGTCTATTTAATAATCCTTCATCTTTCCAGTGTCATATTGGGCAAAAATATTGGAGTTGGCTTAAAGCACTCTGCTCTCTACTTCCATCTCAACCATTAATTTGCTGTGTGACCTTGAAAAAGTCATGATTCCCCTCTGGTTTTCATATTCTTCCTCTGCCAATGAGGGATAGAAGCAGAGGCTCTCCCAATTCCTTCCTAGCCCTGACTTCTGATTGTCTTCAGTTCCCCTACTGCTCCCCCTGGAGCAATCTTTATAGAAGTAGCTTGGTTTTAACTAAGTCTTCATATCGAAAAGAAGCCTGCAATTTCCTTAGATGGGTCCAGGGTTTCCCTTCCACATAGAAACTCTTGGGTGATGTTAAAGGAGTGTGCCAGGTGATGATGTCTGGGTAGAAGGCGTCCATCCCATAGCATTGCACAGGGAGGCAGATGGGTTTATTGTTGGCAGCTACCATGACAGTGGGGAGAAACCTGTTTGCCTCTTGTAGCACCTTAGCCAGGTCGAACAAGAGCTGAGGAAAAACCAGTACTTAATAATTTACAGTGTCCTCAGTTTCTTATCTTCATTAGCTCAGGAAGGGAGTTCCTGATCTGAAAAAAGGTGACTAGAAATTAGAGAAGGCAAGTCCCTGAGTATGGGCTGAATCCAGACTGTGTGGCAGGGCCCAGTTGGCCATTCATGCTGTGTAGGAATCTGTTTTTCTACCTGTAGGAATCTGTTTTCTTCTGCAAGGATTGTCAGGGGATGGAGGAGGAGAGCAAGGTGGGTGCTTTGCTATGCTTGATGCTCTATGTGTACTGTATCACTGAAAGCCACAAGGAGGCTATGATTTTTCACATTATCCCCATTTTCCAGATGGAAAAGCTGAGGCATTCAGAGAGGTTAAGTAACTTGCTTGAAGTCTCAGTGTTAGGAATTGATAAGGTTCTGGAGCACTCTCTTTGTGATCTCTACTCCTCTTTTGTTTCATTGGTTTGTTTCTGGTGTCACAGAGGACCCTGAGCTCCGCAGAGGAAGCCATTTTCAGAGGTTGTTTGACAAGCCAATGCTGTGGCTGAAATGCGCTGGGGTTAGATTTGGCAGACAAATTCCCAACAAATGATCTTTAAAACTTAAAGAATAAAATTAGGCAAACTGCATCAAATGTCAAGATAAAGACAAAGAAATGAGTATAAAGAAGAACACTCTGCTTAATAAGAAAAAGACCCCCAAAATGTGAACCTTGAAAATTAAAAATATCTTTCTTTAGATCCCTATTGACATCATGATATTTTAAGAAAGCTAAAATTTTCTCAAGTTAGCAAATCAACCTTCTAGAAAGTAACTGAGGGCCAGGAGGAGGAGATATACAGTCACATTTGTAGAGTGCCGACATTGGGCCTGGCCCTGCTGGTCGCTGGAGATAAAAAGGTAAAAAAGACACACAGGCCCTGCTCTTGCAGAGTCTGAGGGTGGAGGTCAAGTATAGACAAGTGAGTGGACAATTGAATATGCTGTGGTTCAGGCCATGACAGAGATGAGAGCAGAAGCCTGTGGGAAGAAGAGAGAGAGGGTTCTGCAGAGAAGGTGAATTTTGAGATGGAGCTAGAAGCATAAGCCAGCAAAAATGGGGAGAGGGCGAAGTGACAAGTGTGGGCAAAGCTATGGACCCACAGGACTGTGCGGAGCCTGGGGCATAGGAAAATTGGTAGGAGAGATGGACTATAACCTGCCTGTGAAGGGCCTTGAATGTCAGACTGTGGAAAAGACTAGAGGGAGGTTGCTAAAATAGTCCAAGTGAGATTGAGACAATCTTGAACTTGGGCAATGGCAGTGTAGGAAAGAAGATAATAGGATGGTGCCCAATCATATAAGGAATTCTCTTTATAAAATTCTTAAATAAGGATGGTAGAATGGCACAAAGTAGATGCTCACTGAGTAAATAAGAGTTGGGTATTACAGATTGCATTATGCATATGCTTAGGCACTTACATACAGATACACACATATGCCAACTATATAATTTTTATGATAAACATATATATATTGTATATATATATACTTTGGAATTTTAAGTTAAAATATTTACTTTCATAACAGAAAGCGAATGCAAATTATGGCAATTTTCAAGCATCTAATGCTTCATACATTAAGATGACAAATCGTTCTTTTCAAATAATTCATATTTAGTAACAAAATTTTCTACTTGATTGCTTATTATTTTATTGTACTATTACAGATATTATATTTGATCTTAGAGTGAAATTTGCTGTTCCATGTCATTAAATAGATTCTCAGAGATAAAATTTACTTCACTCCTCAGAGAATAGAAGGAATTCAATAGCTTTGAAGCCTGTGCCTGTCTTCCAGGGTTTTAGAAAAACACAAAACACCTTGCAATTTTTTTTTCACTAATAAAGACAGGGTTTTTTTTTTTGAAAGATGATGTCAAAGATGGGACATGCTCATGGTGTGACAATGAGGGTGGACTGGACCTTATGGCTCATGACTACTTGTCTTTCAAGGCAAGAGAGAGCCCATGGCTGCCTGTCCACCCTATATAAATTAGATTCTCCTCCCAGTTCCTCTCCTGGCACCCTGCTCTCATCGTTTACAGTGTTTATCACATTGTGAATTGTATATTTGTGTTCAATTAAATATGGCTGCAAATGCTTTCATCTTCCATCAGGAAGAGATGGGATCTGTGTGCCTCTCTCTTGAGCCTGGGTAGGCTTTATGGCTGCTAGACCAATAGAACATGAAACATGGCAGAAGTTACCATGTGAGGGTAATCAGATCTTAGTAAAATGGAAGCTTCTCTTTCTCATCTCTTAGAAGACTTTCTGGATCCTCAAGTCACTAAGCAAGAAACCTGATGGCCCTGACACTGCAGTGCTAGAAGGTACCTGTTTGGGCATTCTGGTTTACAGTCCTAGATGAGCCCTGTCTTCCAGCTGTCCCTGCCAAGGCTTATGACATTCTGGGGGACTGTGTTGGACCCTCCAGACCACACCACATCTGCCAGTCAAGTACTATTGTGTGACCTCCATTGATACTATATGAAACAGAACTGCCTACCTGAACTCTGCCTGAATTCCTTACCTTCAAAATGGTGAAGTATAATAAAATTGTGAAGTATAATAAAATGGTTGATACCCTAAGCATTTTGGACTAGTTTGTTTTGCAGCATGGATACCTGGAACAATATTCATTAATGTTTATTTATGACTATTTATTTTCTCCATGAGAATAACAGGACCCATGCCTGTTATGTTCACCACTTAACCTAGTCTTGGTACAAAGTAGGAGCTTAATAAATATTTATTTGAAGAATGAATGGAGTTCCATGACAGAAATTGGACAAAACAGGGTAAGCTTAAAACCTAGGTTTTCTTCCTGTGTGTGTCTTTGTTCTAACATTAAATTTCTGAGGCAAAGTCTGCTATTTGTTTCAATTCAGGGTTATATAATTTCTTCTAGAACACATCACTTGCTTGATTTTCTCTGAGAGGTGATGGCAAAATGGTGAGCATCATCTGAGTTTGGAATGAACTAAGAAGCAGTATCTATCTATCTATCTATCTATCTATCTATCTATCTATCATCTATATCTATATCTCTCCATCAATCATAGATTTGGCTCTGATGCAAAACTCAAAAAATGATTCTTGGGCTTATTGGCATTTGATATCTCACTGTATACAGAGAAACAAGTGTGTTATTATGGTAGGAAGAATGGCTTCCTTGCCTGACTGACTCTGATAGCCAAGCTTCTGCTTTCTCAGTGTCCACAAATTGTAACCATTAGTAAGGCCCTCATTAAAAAGTGGAATGCTGGCACTGAGTGCTTTAACTTTTCAATACACAATTCTGTATCTGTGCCAGCAATTCTAATGATTATTATTGTAATTATTGGTTTGTTTTGTTGCAATTTCACCTTCCACACTACAGCATATACTAAACATTTGGTGACTCTTGAAGCATCTTTATTAATTTCTCTGGGAATATTTTCCATCCCCTATATGACAGGTCTCTTGAAAAAACCAAGCGGATGTGACTGCTGAGGTGGCTTGCCAATATCCTTCTGGATGGTTTTAATAAGAGTACTTTGTTTTCTTAAGAACAGCGCTTTATAGTGAATTAAAAAAAGTCATGACTTTTTGGCAGGCTCTGTTTTAAATGGGTTGTCCTGTTGGAATGCACATTATGAATACTACCCCTTAGACTGGGAGGTGGGTATGTACCAAGGCAATTGGATGATGGACTGGATACTAACTTCCTCACAACTGGACATTTTACATTAAGTTGACCAGAGTCCTATAAGCCCTCTTGTTTCATTAATACATGTATTTTTGCCTGATGGGGAATTTTAAAGAAGTTGATGGTAGTATAGACAGAGATAATGCAAAAGTAGTGTTTGATAATAATTTATGAATGTGATTAGTACTATGGAGGACTCAGGGAATAATTCCACTTGGGGGATCCATTGGGTAAGGATATGTAAGTGGATAGGGGAAGAGGTGCTTCCATTGTCAGTGATCACATTAAAAGCCATGTTGCACCCAGGGAGTCTTAAACTTTCATTCATAGTTGAAAGTAATCAAGAGAAGTTGATGTTTTATTCAAGATTCATTTGATTACAAATAAGAAGACAACTCAGACTATCTTAAAGAAAGATAAAATTTATTGACACACATAATTGAAAAGGCTTGGTCTTCAAGCATAGTTGAATCCAGGAGCTCAAATCATGTTGTTATGCTAGATTCATTCTAAGGGAGGCTTTTTCTAAATGGTGGTAAACATGGCTTCCTCTAGCAACTCAAGACTTGTATGGTCCTTACAATGTATAATCTTAGCGAACCCAGAGTAGATTCTTTTCTAAAAGTTGCAGCAAGAATCCTGGAGGTGATTCCCATTAACCTTATTTAGGTTATATCATTATCCCCAAACCAACAACTGTGGCCAGAAGGAGGGTGTGTTCTAATTATGCATGTCTGGGCTATGTGCTTATCCCTGGAACTGAGAACTGAGGTCAACACCAAGTGAGCCATGTTGATTAAAAATGGTGGCAGGATGGTTCCTCCTAGGAAAGCCTCCAGGCCTATTCCATTATGATTGCTTCTGTGATCCTAGGACCAAAGAGTGGAGTGCTTCCCAAACTGAGACTAAGGTGGGAGATCTGAGTCTAGACCCATTTTGCTTTTACTCACTTAATGATTGTGGGCTGGTTATTTTCCCTCATGAGGGTCTCGGATTCCTTATTTGTGAAGTGAAGAGTTTGGATGAGGTGATTCTGATAATCATATTTGGCTCAAAGATTCTCTAATTTTCCTTCCCCTAGCTAGCAGGATTATTGTAAACACCCAGGGAGAAGAAGTATGTAATGTGTTGCACAAACTGGAGGGGGTTCTGATTGTGGTGTAGATGATGATGTCGATGACAACAGTCCTGTGCTCTATTAGAAACAGCCCCTGTCTTCACTGCTCTCAGAGATGCTTCTTCAGCGCTCTTCCCCTCACTTTCCCCACAGCTCAGCAGCAATGCTGGCAAGAGACTTGTAGCTGCTGTAGGTCACTGGGATAAATGGGCAGGTTGGCTGATTGCCTGAAAATGAGTTTGGCTTAAAAGTTCCTTGCCCAAGAAATGGAAAGAAAAACAAAACAAAACAAAACAAAAAAAACAACCCTGCTGGGATAGCCAAGGGGAAAGAGAAGAGTGAGTGACCTCTTTAGAAAGAACTGCGCCCTAGAAATCTGACTAATGGCTAGAGAGGGTACGTGATGATAACTCACAGCGGCCACTTGGATTTAATTATAGCAACATTTGCAGACAATAAGTGGATCTTGAGTGAAGCCGGCCTGATGATATGGCAGTGACAAAAGCAAATCTGGATTTCTGGCCAAAAGGATGAATGAGAAGTGACTTGGGAACATTTATTTCCTCTAGGATTTTTTTTTGTCGTTATCGCTATGGTCGAATATTTATTAAGGTTCTTGGGGTGAAGATGGTACTGTTCTACATTGTGAAAAGAGAAATGAACTTGGAGTTAGGAAACCCAGGTTCACTTATGGACTTTCTATTTATTCACTGGGCCTTATTTTCTTCACTTGCAAAGTGAGGAGCTTTGGTCGTTGCAGTCTTGAAAATTAGTAATTTTGAGACTAGAGGTTTGCCAAGGTGCACTCTATATATTTTTTAGCACTCTATGCATTTTTACTTCTGCTGCTTATATATAATAAAAAGAAGGTAAGTTTCCCGACTTCTAGGTACTCCCAACAGAAAAGACTCATTAGATAATGCAGTTGAAATTTAAGAATTCATAATAATAAGCTATTGGTAAGATCCTAGGAGAAAAAAACACAGTCTGAACAGCAAAATCAAACATTTTCCAACTAGCTCTCTGTTTATTGAGTTTCTATTATGTATCAGCACTGGGCTTGGTGCTTTATGTATAGGGCAACACTGTGGGTAGGTTTTACTAAACACAATTTTTAATTAAAAATTTTAAATATTATTTGGCATTCTTATTGTTTTATATTGTTTGACTTAAAGATAAATAATACTAAAAGTCAGTTTCTTTATTTTTATTTTTTTAAATTTTTGATTCGGGGGCACATGTATAGGATTGTTAGGTGAGCATTTTGCGTGATGGTGAGGTTTGGGCTTTTATTGAACCCATCACCCAGACAGTGAACATAGTACCCAACAGGTCATTTTCTTACCCTCAACCCTTTCTTCTTTCCTTCTTTTGAAGTCCCCAGTGTCTGCTGTTCTCATCTTTATGTCTGTGTATACCCAGTGTTTAGCTCCCACTTATAAGTGAGGACATGCAGTATTTGGTTTTCTGTTTCTGAGTTAATTTACTTGGGATAATGGCCTCCAGCTGTATCCATGTTGCTGCCAAGGTCATGGTCTTGCTCTTTTTTATGGCTGCATAATATCCCATATACTAAACTCATTTTTAAAGGTGAGGATATTGAAAATTAGGTTAAATAACTTACTTAAAAAATTGAATTCACCTGAATACATCTTTAATCTCAAAATAATTAACTTTGAAGACTACAAAAACCAAAACTCCTCCTTTTGGAAATGATGAAAATGAGCCTCAGTGAATATGTGAAAACTCCTGAAATGAACCCAAGTTTCCCAACTCAAAGTCCGGTAGGTAACTGTATAAGAAATGGAGCTGGAATTCAGGTCTGTCTGAATCCATGGACTATTCTATGAACAACTGCCTCTGCTCTGTTTCTCCTATAGCTCCTCTCTAGGTCTCACTAAATGCAGGCAACTTGGGAGTTTCTGGTCCTAGAAATCATTCTCTAGAAACAGGTTTGGCCAGGTATGTGGGATGTTTGAAATTCAAACTTTGTGAGTGGTGAAGAGAAAGCTCATCTGCAGTTACACAGACTGTGGAAGAGTCTGGTGAATGTGACCCTAGAAAGAGTAGAGGATTGTGGTTAGCACCTGGCAGTCAACCTGCACTGCAAGAATTGTTGGTGATGGTGATTGCTCTTTTTCTTCTTCAAGTGATCTATGCTTTTTAATGAAAATAAGTTCCTTTTATTTGCTCCTATGTGCGGTGGAGTTGTGCATTCTGAGAGGATGGTCCTAACAAGATCTCATAACTATGTAGTATTTGCAGCTCTTACATGATTATTTTCCTTTGGCTGAAACATTATTTTCCAGCCTTGTGAATGATCTCAGCCACTATATCACTTAGCTTTTGCTGCTTACAAACCTTCCCAAAATGTAGTGGCTTAAAACAATCAACACATATTTAGATAATTCTGTGGGTCAGCAGCTAGGGTTGCTGGGTGGTATTCTGGTCTTGGATTGCCTCAGTCTTGCATTTACTGTCAGTCAGCTAGGTAGCTCTGCTTTTGAGGGTTGGTTGGCTGCTGGGGAAATGGGGGAAAATGGGCCATGTATCTTTCATCACCCAGTAAGACACCCTGAGCTTGTTCCTCTGATGGCTGGACAGGATTCCAAGAAAGAGAGGGGAACTGCCTTAACAGTTCTCCATCTGCATTCTATTTGTTGAAACAAGTCACAAAACCTGCCCAGATTAAACAGGTGAGAGAGTAGCTTTCACCTTTTGTTGGGAGGAGCTGCAAAGTTGCATTGCAAAAGAGCATTCATATGGGGAAGCACTCCATTGTGTCAGTTTTTTTGCATAGTCTGCCACAGCCTTTCCTATTGGGATTGAGCTGATGAATATAGATGATGAATATAGATTGTCACAGTTGCTATAGAATAATAGCACCCCACAGTAGAAAACAGGGCATTGTCTTCCGTGAATAAGTAGAGATTTGATTGCAGGTTTTTGGCCTTTCTCATTTCAGAAGGAATTTGGGGTGGCTTGCAAAGTTACATTTAGCAGGACAAGGTAAAACAGAAAATGAAAGGCTTAGAGAAAACCAAAGTAGGAGAAAAAGATGAAACCAGGAGCGTAGTTAGTACAAGAATCCATGCACAGATTTCCTACATAGTTGCTAGAGGTGGGCTTTACATTTGCATGTGGGCTCCTGGTAGCCACAGCACAGAGGGGAACATGATCAGTTGTGTGAACCATGGTATCTACAAGAGAGAAGGAGGCTAGAGTGTGAGTCTGATGTTGGGGGTGATAGATCAGAGTTGTTATGGGTGTACTTTGGGGAAGAAGCTTTTCTTTGTGCCCCACGGGAAAACTAGTGGAATAAAATTGACCAAGCAAACCCTGAAGAGAGGCTGGGTAAGGGTACACCAAGTCAATATGTATGTATTGAGGATATTTGATGATAACTAAAGCTCACAGTCACATTTAACAGTTTTCAGATGCTTTATAGGTTTCAACATCTTTGTGCATCATCATCTGTTGCCACTAACAATGGTGTTAGATATATGAACAGATATTATGATAATATGACTCTCATTTAACAGAAAGGGAAATTCAGAGAGGTCAAGTGACTTGTTCAAGTTCATATAATATAATAAGATGTGCCTTCTGACTTCCATATCACTGTGCTGTGTCAGAAATATTGGGTGAGATACTTTGGAAGATACAGAGGTGTGCCATGGTCTCAAAAAATGATGAGATCTTTGGGGGAGAAAAGATTTCATAATGGTAACGATAACAATAAAAATTATTTTTTTCTTGCCTTCTTTTTTATATGTATTCTTTCTTTTGGTCTTTGCACAGTCCCTTTGAGCTATTATCCCCATTTTATAGATGGTAAACAGAGGCTCAAAGACTATAAATAACTGGACTATGATCTCTCAGATGGTAGTGACAGTGTTGGTTTGTTACCCTAGATCGCTCAGGTTAAATTCTAGAGACTTTCCATGAATGAACGTGAGCTGAGACTCAGGTAGATTTGATATTAGTAAGGGCATTGCAAGATTGTGTGTAACAATATATAAACAGAACCTTAGAAAATCAGAAGAAGCAGAGGCTAGGAGAGATGAAGTTAATAGGAGAGAATTCATTAAAGAACACAGAATTAGCTGAAACTCGAAGGGCTGGCAATGATGTACATGGGAAGGGAAGGCCAAAAGTATGCCAGGCAGGGGGACGGCATGAGGATAGGGAAGTGGGGCATGCTCAGGGTATGGTGAACAAAATTAGTCTGACTATATTGGAAAATTAAAAAAATGTATTCAGTACATATTAATGGGACTTATTGAGTGTTGAAAATAAAAACAAAGATGAATTAGATCTGACCTTCCCTTAAAAAACTCAATAGACAAACATATAAACAAACATGAGCAAGGTGGGAATACCAGTTGACCAAATAGTGGGAAAATTGTCAGGATGAGGATCTTGAACTTGATTCTATTAAAAAAAAAAAGAAAGAAAGAACAAACAAACAAACAAATAAAAAAAGAGAGTGAGAAAGCCACTGATATGACAACGTAAGAAAATTCTATAGGCCAAGTCACAGATATAAGGAGGAAACAGCCTAATGTCAACTATTGAATAAAACCTCTGGTAGCAATACTCTTGGCGATGAGTGTCCCAAAGGGGATGCAGGTCTAGATTCTTGGGCCAAATTGTGGCAGAGTTCCAGCACCCCGAATGTAGGAGATGGCAGAAGATTACCTTGGCACCATCATGGTCCTTGGCCTGCAAAGAGTAGTTAGAGTTAAAATGTATATCTATGTGTCTTTCTTTAAAAAAGAACCATATTGTTTTTGCTGATGATAATTGTAATATATGTGCACTGTAAAAAATTTAAAAATAGATGAAAACCATCCATTAATATATCTCCCAGAGAGAAATACTGTGGACCCTTTGAAGAACTTCCTGTAGGTATTTTCCAAGTCATGTGTCTTATACAGCTGTAATTTGTTCATGTCCTCTTATGTGTGGATCACAGGGTGATAGTTCAATCCTTGCCCTCATCTCTGAAAAGGTTTTTCGTAGTCTTAGAACTGGAATCACTTGGTTGCATTAAGTATCATCTTACCACTAAAATTATTTCCAGAAAAGATGTAGCAATTTTTACTCTCCTAATTTATGAGAAGACTCATCTTAACGCACCTTTGCTAAACTTGATTGTAATTAACAATAAATCTGTTTCCCCAAACCCACAAACCCACTTTAATCATCCATCAGGTAAATCCAGTAGAGAGATGTTTTACGAAATACCTGACCAGTACTCCACAAAACTGTTAAAATCATAAAAATAAGGAAAACCTGAGAAACTGTCACAGCCAAGAGAAGCCTGAGGAATGTCTACATGTTTGTTATTGGTCTTCTGGATGGGATTGAGGACAGAAAAATGACATTAGGTAAAATTAAGGAAATCTGAATACAATATGAACTTAATAAATAATAATGTATCAATATTGGGTGATCAATTGTATTAAATTTACCATACTAAAGGAAGATGCTAATTATAAGGAAAACTGGGTCCACACAATTTTTCTGCAAATATAAAGCTGTTCTAAAATAAGTTGACTACCAAAAAATATGAAGCACATATGATGGGGTGACTCCAAAAGACCAGAGCTATTTTTTGGAGGGTGAGCCCCTTGTAGTACAGGCTTCCCCTACTAGGTAAGTGTTCTAGGAACCTGTCAGCATCAGTACTAGCTAGTGTTATTACAAGAGGCTTCAGTGAATTTTTTTTTTTTTTTAGATTCTTTCAACACATTTGTTCCCTTCACAATGAGTGATTTACATGAACAACCTGCCCATACCAGCCGTGCTGAGTGTTCATCAGTTATTGACCAAAAATGGCATTACCCCCATTCCCCACTCTCCCTATTCATCTGATCTCATCCCGAATGACTTTTTTTTTGTTTCCATGAATGAAAAAAGTCCTCAGAGGGAAACATTTTGCTTATATGGAAGAGGTGAAACAAAAAGTGGCAGGAGCACTAAAAGGAATCAAAATGAGTTCAAAAACTCTTTTGAGCAGTGAAAACAGTGTCTTGAGAGCACTTTGAAGTTGATTGAAGTTTAAACATGTAAGAATAAATATACAATTTTTATAAGTAAATTCTGTTTTTTGGGGCTCCCCCTGCATATACACAAATACAGTGGTAACAAATAGTCATGGTAGTAAATCCATTTAAAAATTTTGCAAAATTGCTAGTCTGAACCTAACAATGTGAGTCACTTGTGATCTCTTAAGTTTCTCTTGAAATAAACAGATGAAATTGCTGAGGATCATATATTAATACCTTCTTTACTAGCTGTAAGACTTTTGGTTCGTTATCTCGTGAATCTCTGCCTTGGTTTTTCAGTCTGTAAACTGGTGATGAAATATGCTTCAGTGGATTTCTCTGAGAATGAAATATTTGTATGGCAATTAGTACCCACCAGGAAGTTATTGCTATAAAAGTGTTTGTTAACAAATAAATAATAGCCAGGTATGGTGGCTCACGCCTGTAATCCCAGCACATTGTGAGGTGGAGATGAGAGGATCGCCAGAGCCCATGGGTTCGAGACCAGGCTGGGCAACATGATGAGATCTTGTCTCTGCAATAAATCAAAGAATTAACTGGGCATGGTGGCACATGCCTGTAGTTCCAGCTACTTGGAAGGCTGAAGTGGAAGGATCACCTGAGCCCAGCTGGTCGAGGCTGTGGTGGCTGTGAGTGTGCCACTGCACTCCAGTCTGGGCAAAGAGTGAGACTCCAACTCAAAATAAAAATAAAAATAAATAAATAGTGAGAAAAAAAATAAACCTGTCCATTTACTTACGAAATAAACATTACTGAGCACCCCTGTGTGTCAGGCATTGTGTTGAGGACACAATTGTCAAAAAGCCAGACAATGTCCCACCCTCAAGGAGTTTGCTGCTTAATAGACAGAGACAGACAATAAACAAATAAATAAACAAGTAATTGCAGATTGAAATAGTGATTAGGAAAGCATTAATAAGGCCAACTGATGGTAAAAATGTTTTATTGTTTTAAATTTACATTTCTTTGACTCTTTGTGATAATGAATATGTTTTACTATTTTTGTTAATTACAGTTTTTTTTCTTTTGTTAGTTGTGTGTGCCTGTAACACTCTTTTGTCTGTTTCTATTGGGTGATTTAAAAAAAAAATCTCATTTTGTAGGGGCAATTATTTATTTGTTAAGGGTATTACATCTTTTCTCTAGTTCCATATTTGCCTTTTAATTTTATTTTTGTTTTAAAAATGTACACATGCATATAATTAAATTATTGTTGGGCAATTTTGTCATATTTCTCCATGAGACTTCCTCCATTGCATTTATAAGAAAACCATAAAAATTGTCTACAATCCAAAGAAAAACATGTATTCAAATATATTTTTCTTCCAAATGTTTTCAGAGTTCTTTTCTTCTTTTTTTACATTAATCTGACTTTTATTTCTAGATAAGACATGATGTAAAGACCAGACTGGAATTTTTTCTAATCTGGTCAATTTCTTGAATAATTCTTTGTTTTACTATTTATTTGCAATGCTATTATTATCATTCCCTGAATTATCTTACGTACCAGAGTTTTACTTTTATAACTTATATTTCACTGATTTTAAAAACATTATGTTTTGATTATTATCACTTGATTATATATTTTACTACTGTTATGGTAGGAGCTACCTCATCACTTTTTTCCTTCTCCAGAATTTTCAGTTATTTCTACCAGTTTAATCTTTCAGATAAATTCTTGAGTTATTTTGACAAATTTCAGGAAGAATCCAATTAGGCAATTGACTGGGACTTTATTAACATCTCACACTATATGGGTAGAGTTGTTATCTTTATAAAATTTAGCGTTCCATTTAGGAATATGTTATTAATACATTCATTAATTTGTCAAGTTTTCTTTCTTATTTCTACAAAAAAATTTCCCCACACAAATTATTAAATGTTTAACTCTATTTCCATTGGCTTGAATAGAAGCTTAATTAAATATTCAATGCCTACATAAATTCAGACCTAGTATACCTACTCATTTTTATTTATTGGTGTGTTTATTCTATGGTTTTAATCATTATGTCTTTATAGCAGCATTCACCAACCTTTTTGGCATCAGAGACCAGTTTTGTGGAAGACAGTTTTTCTACGGACTGAAGGTGGGGAGCATGGTTTTGGGATTATTCAAGTGCATAACATTTATTATATACTTTATTTTTATTATTATTACATTATAATGTACAATGAAATAGGTAGACAACTCACCATAAAAAAAAGAGGTTCAGACAGAAGTGGTAAATAAAATAATAGACGGACCATTTGTAGACTAAAATAAGTGTTGGATTCTGACTTCAGTTGAAGTACACCAACTCACTTGCCTCTCACTGATAAGGTTTTGACATGAGTCTACAAGCAATTGACTTATTACAGCCTCTGTGCAGTCAAACCTCACTGCTAATGTTACCCTGTATTTGCATCTGCTCCCTGGTGCTAACATCACCCCCTCAGCTCCATCTCAGATCATCGGACATTACCTTCTTATAAGTAATGTGCAACCTAGATTCCTTGCATGCACAGTTCACAATAGGGTTCATGCTCCTATGAGAATCTAATGCTGTCACTGATGTGGCAGAAGATGGAGTTCAGGTGGTAATGTGAGTGATGGGGAGTGGCTGTAAACAGATGATGCTTTGCTCACTTGCCTGCCACTCACCTCCTTCCTTGTGGCCTGGTTCCTAACAGGCTACAGACCAGTACCGGCCCATGGCCTGGAGTTTGGGGACCCCTGCTTTATAGTACATCTTGATATCTACTAGTGCAAGATACCCTTTATTATAAAGTCTAAGTTAGATATATTTTGTTAATAATATGTCTATATTTACTTTAAAAAATTTGATACTTGATTGTTACACATAGTTAATGTCTATATTTGTTTCCAAATCCATTAACCTTTGTCTTTTTCTTTCTTTCTTTTCCTGTTATTCTTAGATTTGCTTTGTTGTTCTTTATTTCTAACTTCTTTTGCTAAGTGCTTAGTTGTTTTATTTTTTTCAGTCTTTTTTGATTAATATAATTTTAAGTCTGTAATTTGGTTCTGATTATAGATTTGATTGCACGGCATACATTTTATTATGGGATGTGCATATTGTCCTTATTTCCTAACAATTTGGATTTTCTATCAATGAGTAAAACAGAATTTATGATTTATGTAAACATTTTATTAATTTACAGTTTTATTGTGCTATAGTAAAAAATGTGACTTGCACAGTTGATTTTAGAGATTCATGTGGTTTTTCATAATAAAACTTTTTTGAGTGATGATTTTTTAATTTAAAATGTTCAAGGAAAAATGTATTTGATGTGAGTAAAGAGAACATACGTGTGTCCCAGAGTGTGAGTGATGAAAGAAGCACACAAAAGTATATCACATCAAAAAACTTTTTTGTAATAGCAAAAACTGGAAGCAACTTAAATGTCATAAGTTGATTGACTAAACTGTAGTTTCTCTAAACAAAAAACTTAAAGGAAAGTTATGCAACTATAAAGTATCAAATAGCATAGAAAGGTTTGCTTGCAAAGCAAGAGTCACTGCTCCACCACTCCCTGTTCCTACTCTTCCGCTTGCCTTTGTGTTTTCAGTTTCTCTGGAGGTTGTCTCCACACCTCCTCATAGTATGCCTATGCTGCCATTGCTTGGTTTATCAATTGTAGGTAATATTAATTGGCTCTGCACTATAAAAGGTGAGAATTAACACCCTTACACTATCCATTTTCCCTTTTTCAATTTTTGATAGTTAAATAGTCTTTTTAGATTTTTTTATGAATTACTTTTAAAACTTAAAAAACTAAATCTTTCTTTTTCATTGTATGTTGATATATTTTGTTTTTAGATATTTTGGTGTTATATTATTCTCCACCTGCATAAACATGATTGTTCTATCTTCCGTATCTATTGTGACCATTATCAGTGTAAATCAGCATTTTCTATTACATTGCATATTTTTTTGCCTTAAATTCCAGTTTTTGACACTAATATTGTCATTGCTACTCTTCTCTTTGTTTTTCTCTTTTTCTGCCCAACTTTTTTGTTACCCTCTCAATATTTTTCATGAGTATTCATGCTAAGAATGTGAATTTTTTTCTACTATCTAGTGTTGAGTCCTCTTATGCAATATGAAAGTCTAAATTAGACATAGTTTGTTAATAATATGCTTATATTTATTTTTATATTTCTCTAATTTTTATATTTCCCTGAGTTCCAATTTTTTGCTATGTGGATATTGACTTCTTATGTTTTCAATAATCCTACTTCTACATATATTGTTCTACAAATCAATTGTAAGGTAACATAGTACCTTTTAAATTTTTCTTACATAAGATAATGAAATGAATATGTTTTTGCTACTCTTATTTTTTCCCTTATCCACTTCTTGGCTTTGATAACTAAGTCTGTGATTTATAGACACATAACTATTATATTATCTTTTTACTTTTGTGTTTATTTTCTTTAAAAAATTTTTTGTTTCCTAGCCACATTTATAATATTATTTATCATGAGTTTTATGTTAACCAACTTCATGTAAAGTCCAGTTTTTTTAATGTTATGAATGTCTTGTTTTGATTTCTTTATTTTGAGTTAACTCTTGATCAGTTAGAAAATGCCTTCAAGTACTTTTTCTGAAGAAGTGCATCTGGGTCATGATCTTTATAAGACCTTTCCTTGACAGAGAACGTTTTCCTGATTGGGTCTCTGTTTCAGTCACTGGGTCATTATTTAGTCATTATTTATTTATATAAGTAAAAAAATAAATACAATAAATAATAATTAATACAATTATTAAATTGTTTATTACATTTATATATTTATTATGAAAATTGGCTCATGTGATTATGAATGTCAAGAAATTGCACCATCTACCATCTGCAAACTGAAAATCTAGTGGTGTAATTCAGTCTGAGTTCAAAGGTCCAAGAATCAGGAGCTCTGATGTCCAAGGCCAGGAGAAAATAAATGTCCCAGCTCAAGAAGAGAAAAAGAAATTTTACCCTTCCTTTGCCTTTTTGTTTTATTCAGGCTTTCAACATATTGGATGATGCCTGCCCACATTGGTGAGGGTAGATCTTCTTTATTTGGTCTATTGATACAAATGCTAATCTTTTCTGGAAACACCTTCACAGTAAAGAAATATTGTTTTCTTTAATATTGTTCTTTCTTGAACAATCTGAGCATCCTTTGGCCTAGTCAAGTTAACACATAAAATTAACCATTATAGTCACCATGTGTTTAAAAAAACCCCCCAAAACTGTGGAGACTTTGCTCCATTGTTTTTGGTGGTTAGTTTTAAGGAGTAGTCTAAGGAGACTCTAAGTTATTAATTGTTTCAAATACTTTATGTTTTTTGATGTCTGTTTGACAATTGTTCTTTTTGGCTGTTGATGTCTATATCAGTGCTGACTGGTGTTTTTAAATCCTTTTATTCAGTCGACATAAATTTTTTCTTCAAAGCTGAAAAGTATTTCCCCCCCCCCCTTTTATTCTTAATTTTTACTCTATTTCAATTTTGTTCTACTTGTTTTGGTCTCCTTTTTAGGAATACCTATTTTCTGCAGATTTGATTTCTGTTTTCTACCTTTTACAGCTATCCGTCTTTTAATTCCTCTCTTTTTTGCCTTTTGTATTCTTGAAGGGCTTTTCAAGTTTGTTTTTATGCCATGAATTTTATTTTCTACGGTGTCTACTATTGTGTTTTCTTCTTCTAATGTAGATTCTGGTTTTGTTATTTCATTTCTAGTTCCCTTCTCATCTTCACAAGTTTATCTTTATATCTTTGCCTGTATTTCATTCACTTATTTTTTCAATTGCGTCTGACAACTGATACTTTCAATTTTTATTTACTTAATGGTATCCTTATTACCATGAACCTAATTGAAGACTAAAATTGATGTCTTCTACATTTCTTTAGTCTTCTGTATAAGTAATTTTCAGAAGGCAGCTATTTGAATCAGTTAGGGGTTCTAATTCAATGTAAAAAAACCAGACTTTGGTTAATTTATGTTGAATGTATTGATATTGGGTAATCTGTGGATTATTGGATAATCATGTGCTGAAGAACTGGATCTAGAGGTGACGTGGCTGATGTCCCGTCAAAAATCATACCACAGACCTGGTCAGGTGAGATCTCTGCTGTCTTTGTCAAGCACTAGTGCCACAGCTTCCACCTCTACCGTTCCTGCCTCCAGCAACTGGATGTAGCTGCCACAGTTGCCCTCCTTCCATAAGATGGACCCATAATGGAGTCCATTAAATTTTTCTTCATATCTTGAATACTGTTCTTTTCCCTTATGTTTCAGAATCTTTACAACTTCCTAGCTTAATTTTAAAATGTTTTTATGAGTAAAATTTTCTTTTAGCAAAGATATATGTAGTCAAACTTGATATTTGCCAAAAAATAAGGTGAGTATATGTCTTTGGTTCCCAGCACTGCTAATAATTGCTGTTCAAGTCCTCCTTTTGCCTTTTGGAATATTAAGAACACTGGGTGGAGTGAGGAACTACTTTCCCACAGTAATAATTTATATTTCTTATCCATCTTGGCTATTGGTGGTAAATTATCATACGTGGAGTAAAAAGATGTATTTCTCAGACTGAACTGAATCCGCCATCTTTTGGAAAAGGTACATTAGTTTTCTTCTTTAAAATTATGTTTTTTAAAAAATAAATTTATTCTTATTCATCTTAATTTGTTAGCCAGAGAAATCTTTAGGAAACGATAGTCTCTCTACTATGGTCCATCTGTCAGGGAATGGATCCCTGGGTCCCATTTTCTGATCAGGCTTAGTATGTGTTTACATAATTCTTATCTCTTAGACATTCCCATTACATGGTATTTGTTTATGAAAAAACTTGTCAATTCGGTTTACTTCTCACAGGAACTTAAAAAAATCTAGGTGAACATGGGATTGTTTAAAAAACATAACCGTGTATCCTGAGGGAGAGCACAAAAACAATTTTTTTAAAAAAAGAAACATAACCTGACAGTGAGGGTGATAGTGATTTGCCAGGCACTGAAAAATATATATGTAAAGGATAATTTTGCCCAATCTATTGTGTTACATGTAGATAACTTTGTTGGGGGTATGGTTAATTGGAAGACAAACATTTAGTAGGTAAGCATCAGGTCATAAAATCAGATGGAGCAATGAGTGTCCAGGCCAATCACGCATAGTGATAATAATTTCCATATTCAAGATTTGTTATGATGATAAAGTCACATAAAATATGTAAAGAGCCTAGCATATAGATGTGCAGCAATAAGGGACAGAACTAGGTTGAAGCAAGAGATGTATCCAGGGCACAACATTTAAGAAGGCATTCACTCTCAGGGTTGGACAAGTACAAATGGTTTTAATTTGTACTAATTTCGTACTAAATTTGTACTAATTTTCCTTGGTTGCTTGCGATTTGAGTACTTTTCCCCTACGTGCTTATTGGTCATTCATTTATACAGATACTTCTCAACTTATTATGGTTTGGTTTATGATTTTTTGTCTTTGTAATGGGTTTATCCGGATACTAAATGCATTTTTGAGTACAATATTTTTAACTTATATGGGTTTATTGCAATACAATCCCATTATAAGTTGAGGAGCAACTGCATTCTTTTGTGAAGTGTCTATTCAAATATTTTGTCCACAATTTAGTTCTGTCAGTTTTCTTTTTATTGAGTGGAAAGAGTTCTTTAAGTATTTCTCCCCATTATGTGGCTTATCTCTTCATTTTCTAAAGGAGTCTTTTGACAAGCATAAGTTTTAAATTTTGATGATATCTAATTTACTAATTCCTTTAAATGGTTTGTGGTTTTATGTCCTAAGAAATTATTCCCTACCCTGGGATTGCAGTGATTTTTGCCTTTGTTTCTCTTTTGTTTTCATCACAATTTGGTCCATAAGCAATTTTTATTAAATTTGTTATGGTTTAAAGTAAGAATAAATGCTCATTTTTTTCTACCTATGGATAGCTAGTTGTTCCAGCACAACTTGGTGAAAAGACTTTCCCTTTCTTCATTAAATTACCCCCACACCTTTGTTGAAAATTAGACTCCATATATATGAGTTTATTTTTTAATTCTCTGTTCAGTACAAATTCATCTACATCACTACACTGTTTTGATTAGTGATTTTAAGGTAAGACTTGAAATCAGGTAGTGTAAGTCTGCCAAGTTTGTTCTTTTTAAAAAATGTTTTTTATATTCTAAGGCATTTTGATTTCTATGTGAAATTTATAATTAACCTGTAATTTTCTACAAATAAGTCTGGCTGGAATTTTTATTGGTGTTAAGTTATACTATAGATAAATTTGGAGAGAGACATCTTAATTATAGTAAGCTTTCTAATCCACAAACATGGTATATCTCTATTTATTTAGACCTTGGCTAATTTCTCTCAGCAGTATTTTGCTTTTTGGTGCAGGAGTCTTATTTGATTAGTTACATTTCTTTCTAAAACTATTATAGACGCTATTATAAATGCAGTAAAAATTTGTGTTCCACTTTTTTGCTGCTGGTATGTAAAAATTCAACTAATATTGATTTTATCCTTGATTTAAAAATGTTTAATTCTATATCCTGTGATCTTGCTAAATTCTAGTAGTTTGTTCTAGTAGTTTTTTTTTTGGTATAACCCTGAGGATTTTCTACATAAATGATCATGCCATCTGCAACTAAAGACAGTTTCACTTTTTCTTTTCTGATCATTATGTCTTTTTTATTTTTCTTAAATTATTGCAATTGCTAGCACCATTCATGTTGAATAAAACTAGTAAGAGCAGGCATCATCGCCCTTTTCCTGATCTTAAAAGAAAAGCATTCATTATTTTACCATGAAATACAATATTAAATATAAATTTTTCCCTGGATATTCATTATCACATAGAATAAGTGCTTTTTTATTCATAGTTTGCTTAGAGTTCTTTTTTTTAAATTTATTATAAATGAGTGTGAGATTTTGTCAATTGCTGTTTTCATCAGTGATTAAGATAATCATATGATTTTTCTTCTTTTTTCTGTTAATATGGTGAATTGCACTGTTTTCTTTTTAAATGTCCAACAAACTTTGCATTACTGGGATAAACTCCACTTATGAGATATCTATTATCCTTTTGATGTATAGCTAGATTTGATTTGCTAAAAGTTTGCTAAGAGTTTTACACCTATGTTCATGAAGAATACGAATCTGTAGCTAAAAAATTATAATATCTTATTTGGTTTTGGTATAAGGATTGTGTTACTCTTTTCTCCTATTTTTTGAAGGAGTTTTGGTAGAACTGTTGTTTTTTCTTCCTTATATGTTTGGTAGAGTTCACCTGTAGGGACATCTTACCCTGCAAGTTTGTTTGCTTTTTTAATTGAAAAGTTTTCTAAACAAGTAATTTTATTTCTTTAATAGCTATCAGGTTATCTATTTTTTCTTGTGCTTTACTGGTTTTCAAGAAAAAACATTTATTTCATTTAGTTTGCCATTTTTTGACATAAAAGTGTTTTCATAATTTTAAAAAATACCTTTTAAATATCTGTAGCATTTATAGTTACCTGTTTTTACTCCTCAGTCCAGCTAGAGGTTTAGAAATTTCTTTCTGAATAAAAGAACCAGCTTTTGTCTTTATTAATTCTATTTATTATTTTCTATTTCATTGCTTTTTATTCTTAACTTTCCTTCTTTTTACCTGTTTTGGATTTACTGTGTTCTCTTTTTTCTAGTTTCTTATGGTAATTACTTTTTTTCTAACATAAAAATCTAAAACCATAAATTACCCTCTAAGCACTACTTTAGCTACATCCCACAGATTTATTTTACAAATATTTCATTGTTATTTGGTTCCAAATATTTTCTAATCCTTCTGTGATTCTTGTTTGTCTCATAGGTTATTGAGAAGTCTGTTATTCAATTTCTAAACATTTGTAATTATCCTGGCTATATTATTGTTATTGATTTATAGTTTGATATTTTAATGGTCAAAGAACATATTTTGTATAACTTACATCCTTTGAAATTTATTGAAGCTTGCATTATGGCCTTACATATGGTCTACTTTGGTGATTTTTATCAAGTGTACTTAAAAATTATGTGGATTGTGCAGTTGTTGGGTATAAAGTTCTATGAATACAAATAGTCAAATTGAATGATATGTCATTATTTTAATCTACATATTTACTTCTTTTGTCTAGTTTTTTTTATAGTTTGCTGAAAGAAGGGTCCTAAATTCTCGCATTCTGATTGTAGAACCATCTTTTTCTCCCTTTATCATGTCAATTTTTAATTCATTTGTTTCAGACTGTTACTGGGCACACACATATTTATGATTGCTATACTTTCCTGATAAGCCTTCTATTGTTATAAAATGTTTGTTATTTTTGGTAATACTCTTGAGATCTATCTTATCTAATATTTTTATAACCATTCTATTTTATCTAATATTCTTATAGACATCATTCTTATTATGATTACTCTTTACATGGTATATCTTCTTCTGGCCATGTATTTCAACCTTTTTATTTATATTTAAGATGTGTATCTTATAGATAGCATTTAACTGGGTCTTGATTTAAAAAAAATTCACTCTAATGATCTGTACCTTTGAATTAGAGTATTTAACCCATTAACGTTTAATATAATTATTGATATAGTTAAACATAAGTTACCATTTTATTCTTTATATGTTTTTAACTCTCCCCCACCCTTATCCCACCTTCTTTTGGGTTATTTCAATATCTTAACTTCCATTCTAGAACATTTATTCATTTGAAGTTACGTCCCTGTGCATTTCAAAAAAAAATTTGCTCTGTACATTCTTACCTTTCACAGTTTATATAGTGCTAATATAATAAAAATAGAAATATTACAATGTACATGTTCATTTACTTTCTATCCTACCACCTTTTAAGTTATAGTTGTCATATATATTACATCTAAGTACATTGTAAATCCCATAAGACAATGTTATATTTTTTTTGCTGTAAATAATCACTTTTCTTCTAAATAAATTTTGAAAAATATTTTAAATTGACCATTTATATATCATACCCTTCATTCATTCCTGAAAATCCAAGATTTTCTCTGGTATCATTTCCTTTAACCTGAAGTACTTTTAGTACAGTTCTGGCAGAGACAAAGTTGCTGAATTTTTCATGATCTAAAAAATGTTCTTATTTCACTTTCTTTTGTAAAGGATATTTTTCTGGATGTAGAATTCTGGGATGACAGTTATTGTCTTTTAACACTTTAAAGATGTTCCACTTCTTCTAGCCTCCATGGTTTCTGGTGAATAGTTTGTGAGAATTTTTATCATTATTCTCCTATATGTAATGTGATGTTTTTCTCTGGCTGCTTTCAAATTTTTCTCTTTCTTTTTAGTGGTAAGCAGTTTGACTATGATGTGCCTAAGCATTGATTTCTTCTTTTTTTTTTCAGTTGGAATCTCACTCTGTCACCCAGGCTAGAGTGCAGTGGTAATGCTCACGGCCACCCCAGTGGCTACTTGCTGGGCTCAGGCGATACTTCTGCCTCAGGCTTCCAAGTAGCCAGAACTACAGGCACATGCGACCATGCCTACTAATTTTTTGATTTATTGAAGAGATGGGGTCTTACCCAGTTTCCCAAGCTGTTCTTGAACCCATGGGCTCAGGCAATCCTCTTACCTCAGTCTCCCAAAGTGCTGGGATTATAGGCTTGAGCCACTGTGCCCAACTGTAAGGATTTCTTGAAATTAATTCTCTTTAAGATTTTCTCAGCTTCCTATACATTTACATCTTTCAAAATTTGGTATGTTTTATGGTACTTTTCTTCAAAAATTTTTTCTGTCCCATTGTCTTTCTTGGTGAGACATTTTGAAATTATTTCACAGGTTCCTTAGGTTCTGTTCATCTAAAATTTTAGAATATCTCTCATATTCAAATTGGATAACTTCTACTGATTCATCTTCAAATTCACTGATGGTTTCCTTGTATCTCCACTTTTGTTTTGAGTCGGAGTCTCACTTTGTCACCCAGACTGAAGTGCATTGGCATGATCACAGTTCACCCCAGCCTCAACTTCCTGGACTCAGGCAGTCCTTCTGTTTCAACTTCCTAAGTAGCTGAGGCTACAGGTGCATACCATTATGCCTGCTAAGATTTCTGATGTTTTTAAACAGAGGTGACGTCCTACTATATTACCCAGGATGGTCTCTAACTCCTGGCCTCAAGTGATTCTCCCACCTTGACCTCCCAAAGTGTTTTGATTACAGGCCTGAGAGCACCACACTTGGCCCCATTCATTACATTTTTAATTTCAGATTTTTTATTAACAATGTGTTCGTTTGTTTCTTTTTTATTTTTTCTTTTTCTCTGCTGGCGTTTCTCTTTTCATTCATTATGGATATATTTTCCTTGATTTCACTGAGTATACTTATAATGGCTATTCTGAAACCCTTTCCTGATAATTCTCACATATAGACCATCTTGACATTGGCTTCTATTGTTTGCATTTTCCCCATAAGACTGGGTCACCTTTTTCTGGCACTTTATATGTTGAGTAACTTTGCATTATATCTTGGGTACTGTGAATGCTATATTACAAAGACTTTGGATTTTGTTATATTGCTATAAATATTGTTTATGTTTTGTTTTAATAGGCAACTCATTTAGTTTGACTTGAACCAAAAACTCTAATGCCTTTGGTTTATGGAAGTTCAGAGCTGAGTTTAGTTCTTTAAGCCTTAACTTCGAACTGCTTCCCATCTGACACACTCATACATAGTTCAGGGGTCAGCTTGTGCTGAGTGTAAGCACAGAATCTGTTTTTCTTCTTTCCCAGCTTTCTTCTTCCCTCACTGTCTGGTTGTCCAGTTTCCCTGAGATTTTTTCCCCTAGTTCCTTCAGCCAGAAAAGTAGCAGACTTTTTCTTGGAATTTCAGTCATGCTAGCTTGGCTATAATTCTGGCTCCCTTCAGGCTATACCTACAAAAACTGGAATTCACTCTGTATTGATTTATTACTACAAGTTTGATTGCCCTCCAAAATATGCCTGCTTTTTTTTCGGTTCCTGAAGCCCTCAAGTGTTTATATTTTTTTCTTTCAGCATGTATAGATGTTATTTATGGGAAGATAGGATGTTAGATACTCATTCCTTCATGTCAAAAGCAAAACGTTATACTTTGTTTCCTATCCTTGGAAGTCTATGATTTTGACTAGTGCTTTTCTTTATTAATCCCCATTTTACCTGAGTTAACTTGATTGAATTTTTGTTTATTACAAAACCAAAATAGATGCTATTTATTATGAAATCTAGGACTACTATAAACTTGACAGAATGGTGCAATGGCAAATGCATAGATTTTGAAGCAGATACAGTATACCATTATATTTCAGCTGTATGACACACAAGTATTTGTGTTTGTTTTTTGTTGTATAACAAATTACTTGAAAACTTAGTAATTTAAAACTAAAACCCTTATTATCTCACATTGGTTTTGAGAATCAGAAATCTCAGAACTACTTAGTTGAATGATTCTGTGTCAAGGTCTCTCATGAAGTTGCAATCAAGTTGTCAGACAAAGTTGCAGCACTGAAGATTTGGTCAGGGCTAGAAAATCTATTTCTATTTTTTTTTTTTTTAAGGTTGGAGTCCCACTTTGTTGCCCAGGCTGGAGTGCAGTGGCACACTCACTGCTACTGCAGCCTTGACCTGCTGGGCTTAGGCGATCCTTCCGCCTCAGCCTTCCAAGTAGCTGGAACTACAGACATACGCTACCACGCCTGGCTAATTTTTTTGTGATTTTGTAGTGATGAGTTGCTCAGGCTGGTCTTGAACCCCCGGGCTCAGGCAATTGGAAAATCTGTTTCTAAGTTCACCCACAGTTGTCAGGAAGCTGTTGTCGGGAGGTCACGTGTCCTTGCCACATGGGCCTCTCTACAAGGTTGCTCACAACATGGCTTCTCCTAGAGAGTAAGCAATGAACGAGAACAAGAGTGAGAGTGAAAGCAAGAAAGAAACAGAAAAAGAAGGAAGGCAGGGGGAAATGAAGGAAAGAAGGAAAAAAGTAAGGGGTTAACACTTAATTCACATAAATGAGGCTCCTTAGCAATTAAATGTGAGTTGCTTGGAATCTAAATTGCTAGGTAGCAGGTTCACTTACTGCAGCTCTCAAAGCTCCTGGTCACATTAAGGCTGTTGAGATATCTCTCACCATTACCTAAACTTTTAACCTAAGGTAGTTTTGTAGTTATAAGGTACATTTGGAGATATGAAAGAAACCTAAGCATCAGGCTTTGACTCATTGATGTCCTGATACTCCATTTTGGACTTTTTGAAGGTCCCAGAGGGCACAACTGCATGAAAGTTTAAGAAGAGAAAGCTGGACTGATTCTGTGCTTGTCATAATCTACAGAATCTCCTGCCCTCTCTCTCTCCTCCCTGTGACTAATTCCCACTATGGTACAGCAGGAAGGCTTGTATGCTGGCTGTTTCTCACTCTGCGGCCTATCTATTTCATTCATTTTGTTTTAATTCCTAAGGAGGAAGAGTTGGACCTTAATAGTCAATTCCTGTGAGGCTCCCCTGGCTGTCCACGGTAGTGGGATATTCCTTTCCACCCCTGAAGTTTCCTATTCTCCTTGTACTTTTTGGATTTCTATCATTTGTACTGTAGGCTTAGCATAGAAGCCAGCATTTTGGTGGTAGCCATGAACCATAGGGTGTATCTAAATTCCACAGAGCTCAGCAGATTGGGAGGTTGCTGAACATGTAGGCATGTGGTTGCTTTTAACCTTCTTCACCTGTAACAACAGTAGCAACAAAAACAAACAAACAAAATTGTTTCTGTGAGCAAACCTGGATAACTCATTGAATCTTTCCATTGTTTTGTGCCATTGTATGTGGAAATAATCCTAAAAATAGCTATCTTTTGGTCTTTTGAATAGCTGATATGATTAGAATAGATCTTATTTTGCTGGATTATAAAGTGAAGTAAATATCTTTGTGAGAGTAACTTTGGAAGGAACATTGGCATTTGTATAAAGTAAATGAAAAAAATAATAGCTGTGCCCATGGAATTTGGTCTTTCTTTCCCTGATATAGGAATGTGAAGCCATGGTTTTCCAATAAAGGTGTCTTTGAGATTCTGTTTCTATTTGTTACTCAGTCCAGATACTTACCTGACACCTGAACTGTGCCTCCCTCATTGAATCTGGACTGGTTGTTTGCTTATATTTTCATGCTCAAGGTTTAGGCAATGAAGATGCCTTGACCTGACCCTTCCATACATATTATTCAATATCCAAAGGTACCACTCAAGCAACAGGAACACTCAGTGATATGTCTAGTTGTTGCTAAAGAGCAAAGAGGACAAGAGGGGAAAGACCAGAACCAGTGTGGGGCTAAAATTCTTCAGTTTCCCCGTGGATTTTGAGTCACTGGGTCTAAAGAGACATAGACTGCACTGGGCACAGACTTACTCTGTTACCTCATTACCTCTCTGAACTAGTGGGTATGTCAGCATAGTCTTTTCTGTATTCTTCATGGCAAAAGAGCATTCTCAAACTCATGAGTTACCTCTTTTGTGTTAAAAATTATGACCTTGTATCTCTGGAAAACAGAAAAGTACTCATCCCCTAAAGCTCTCTGAGCCTTTAATTGAGGAGATTCCATTTGTTTCTTTGGGTCCCATGGTAATAGTCATTAATGCGCACTCTGGAGTCACTTTGCATCCTTGCTCTGGCACTTACTAGCTGTGTAGTCTTGGGCAAGTCATATACCCTTCTCTCTGTGCCTCAGTTTTCTTATCTGTATAATCTGAATAATTATGGTACTAACCTGATGGAATTGCTATGACAACGAAATGAGTCGCTATGTATGAACAGCTTAGAACAATGCTTGGCACTTAGTAAGTGTTAAACTTCTGTTGCTTCTCTTTCTCCTTCTCCTTCTTCATCTGTTCTTCTATTCTTCTTCTTCTGTCTTCTGGATCCTGGCCTTTCCTATGATCCCTGAGATGATCGAAACACTGAGAATAACAGAACAAGACTGGAGAAGTTATATTTCAGGCCCATATAACTTATCTTTCCAGAAAAAATAACTTATTTGTTAAGTCATTATATGTTAGACATTTACCATGTATTTCCCTAATCCTTGCAACAACTCAGGATGTAGATATTTTAATTCCTATCTTACAGATGTAGAAACAGAGTGATCACTTGCCCAATGTCCCAGAGTATCTTCGTCCTTTTTTGTATTCCAAAAGAAGTTTATTTGTTGCATGTTTCTGCTGCTGGCACCAGCATCTGCTTCTGGTGAAGGTTTTAGGCTGCTTTGTCTCATGGCAGGAGGCAAAGGGGAGCTGCCATGTGCAGAGATCATATAGTGAGAGAGGCAGCAAGAAGAGAGGAGAGGTGCCAGGGAAGATTAGAGCAAGAGTTCACCATGCCATTTGTGAGGAATCTGCCCCCATAATTCAAACACCTCCCATTAGGCCCCACCTCCAACATTGGGGATCAAACTTCAACAGGAGGTTTGGGGACATATCCAAACTATAGCACAGATTTAGTAAGGGCAGTGTTAAAACTCAAACCAGACTCTGTCTGACTTTGAAGCCCACTTAATTTTCTCTCTGCAGTTGGGACTTTTGTGATTCCTTAGCTCCATGCACTAAGGTTCTTAAGTCCTGGGAAAAAGGGATGGTTAGGAGAGACTATATGTATTTGTATGATGTCAAGAGCTTTCCATGTAGAAAGTGGAGGAAAAGGCTTAGAGTTGTGTGGCTACTTGTGTGTGCTGATCTCACAGGCTAATAGGCTGGCTGTAGGTGGCACCAGTAGCATGACCAACAAATCCATGGCATTTTAGTCCTTTAAATCTTCCCCTTGACATATTTGGGACTAACTGTGCTAAGTGCCTTTGGTTATATGTTCGAGTCTGTACAGGGCAGTACAATGGATGGGAACATCTTTGTTTTGAGTGATGTTGATACAGCTTTGTTCAAACACATAGAATATTCCCGCTTCTACTGATTCCTTTCCTAATAACAAAATCGTGGGCCACTTATGGGCTCACCCACATACCTCTCTATTGAAATATATAAAGTATGGCAGTGTTTTTTTGTGCCAATAAGCAGATATATTGTCAGCTTCTCTTTTCTTTATTCTTGTGTTTCCCAGGGTTGTCACAGCCATTCTGGGAAACGTGCATATTGATTGGTGCATATTGATTGGGAGTTGCAGACATCTTAACAAATGAATGAATAAGGTGTGGCATTCCTCTTTAATACAAAACTTTTGGGGAAAATGCTGAGTTAAGGGGAGGATGCTTTGCTACAATATAAAAGTTAACAAGAGTCAGAAATGCTAAGGGGAAACAAGTGATTACTTACCAAGTTGTTGTCTCACCAATAAACAGAAGTGTTATTCATTTTGATTAGCTAAAAAGCCTCCTCACATACAAGGATCTGATTCTGAATTTGGGGATTCTTTGCTGATTATAAGTTAAGGCACCTAAATGATTCTCTTTGCCATCTCCCCTTCCCCACCTAGTGTACCAGTTCAGAAGGGTGGGTTCTTGGTAGTTATATTCCTACTCTGTAATTCCTTATTTTGCCTTTTTCCTCACTAATCCATTCTGAACTCTAGACACACTGATTTCTCCTTGCTTCAAACTGGTTTTATCTAATTATTAACCCAGCAGGAAGAATTAACTTTTAACACCAGTGTTGTTTTTGTGTCTCTTGAGACATCTCAGCATGTCTGAGAACCATAAAATTTGAGTTGCGATTTCTGGACCTGGAGTGTGGTTGTAGAGAAGAAAACTTAAGGGGTGGTTTGAAACATAAGGATGGGAGTGAAGGTCTGCAAGTGAGCATTCACTAATGAGGCTGAGCATTTATTTATAGCAAATAATAACCCTTATCATTCTTTACTTACTATGCATCACCCCAGTGCTGGGTTGTGTACAATGTGCCAAGCTTTTTGCTGCATATTTCCTATTTAAGTCATATGGACAAGACAATTTAAATATATGAAGGATAATCCACTTAGAGGCCTGGGGAGTTTTCTTGATTGTCTATGTCACCAAGTTAATAAATTAAGATAAACAGCTCATGTGTATATATGTGAAATAATAACTCTACAATCAGCATAGTCAACAAGGGGTGGTGGCAGAGTTCATTGGGAGAGAGGAACCGTGTGAGAAAGAGAATAATAAATAAAGCTACATGTTATTTACTATCAATTTATAACTCCAGCTATCATATTGAACTCTGACTTGGTGTCAGGCAAATCTAGCCTTCTGCCTGTTTTTATAAGTAAAGTTTTATTGGAACACAACTATACCCATTTTTTCAAGTATCATCTATGGCTGCTTTCTCATTATAATGGCAGGGTGAAGTAGTTGCCAAAGGGACTATGACCTACAGTGCCCAAAATATTTACTATCTGGCTATCCTTTATGAAGAAAAATTAGCTGACCCCTGTATTAATTCATCTATATCTCAAAACATGCTTAGATGACTATAATTACCCTCATTTTTAGATAAAGAACTTAGAGTACAGATAGGTTAAGTAACACAGCTAGAGAATATCTGACTAAGATTTAAGCTCAAGCAGTTTGACTCTAGAACTTGCTCTCTTAACTGGTACACCATCCTACCCCTCTTACTGCATAAGACATTATTCTAGTTGCAAATAGAAAGCAACGTGAACTCACCACTCTGCTGTGTCTATTGCCAGCCTAATTCAGATTCTGTCTAACGGAAGAGCAATTTGTGTGAGTTAGAGGTTAAAATGGGGACGTGGCTAAAGGTACCATCAGCAACGAAGGCACCTGCTATGGCCTGAATGTTTATGTCCCCCACAAATTCAAACATTAATCCTAACTCCTAATGGGATAGTATTTGGAGACAGGGCCTTGGGGAGGTAATTAGGCCACAAACTTGGCACTCTCATGAATGGGATTAGTGCCCTTATAAAAAGACACGAGAAAGCTTGCTTTCTGTCTCTCTCAGACTGTGAGGATACAATGAAAGGATGGTTGTCTGCAAATCAGGAAGAGTGTTCTCACCAGACACCACATCTGCAGGTGGCACCTTGATCTTGGAATTTCCAACCTCTAGAATTGCAATAAATAAATGTCTCTTGTGTATGCCACCCCATTTATGCATTCCAGCAGCCCAAGCTGACTGAAACTGCACTTACTCTCTACCACTGGGTCCATGACACACTAGACTGGACTCAGCCTAGGCACACATTACTCTTTTCTTTCTTAAAGTTTACGTCCAATCTGGCAATACAATTGGCACATAATAGTAATTCGAAGACTATTTGTAAAATAAAAGATTGGATCTCATGGGTGGGGGGGGTCCTTCTGCCCAGCTATGATTACTTTTTCTTCCTAATAGTAACACCTTAAATTTCCATTGAGAAAGTATCTCTCTACCATAGTTGTTCATGTTGACCTCAGTTCCAGTGGCATCTTCCTCCCTATCATGATTGGTTTGGGAATGGGCACATGATCCAGTCAGACTGAAGCTCACCACCTATGATGAAAATACGGGGGCATAAATGCGTTTTTCCCCATAGAGCCTGGCAATGTGAGAATATGAGCCTGGAACTACCTCCACCAGGAAGGGAGAACTTGGGATTTCTAGGGGCCATCATGTGGAGCTTGAAGAGGAAGCTAGCCCAGATTTTAACCTGGATCCTGAAACCAGACTTATTTTCTGAACTATTTATTTATGTAAACCACAACAACCACAAAGACCCCAATTGCTTTTTCTGTGTAAGCATGTTTGAATTTTGTATTTTCTGTTTGCTATCAAAATATTTCTAATTGATAGAGGCAGCAATCTGGTATAGTGCAAAGAAGATGGGATTGGAATGGAAATGTGTTGAAGACCTGGCTTTCCAGTGAACTAGTTTTGTGTCCCTGCCTGTGGTGCCCTATTTATGAATCCTGTTTTCTCAGTTAAAGAAAGGGCACAGCTTCATCTTCCTTATAAGACAGTTGTGAGGAGGAAGATACATCATTTATAGGAACAGAGTTGTGTTTGGGGGTAGAGAGAAAGAGCAACCCCAACAGGGTTGACATTTTGCAGACCAAAGTCAGCTCTACTCTATTCACTGGGGAGTATAGCAAAGCCCTCCAGAGTTTTCTCAGTCTTGTTTCCCTGGCAATGGCACAATGGTCAGATGATGTCATTTATGTATCTGGTTTGATAGACATCTCACTTTATTAGTTCCTAGGGGGAAGAATTCTTTCATTAGTGTCTCTTGGATTTTCTACTTTGGGTGAAGAGTGGAAATCACAGAGTAGATAGGTGAATAAAGAGATTGCCAATGACAGGCACAGTGGCTCACACCTGCAATCCCAGCACTTTGAGAGATGTAGGCGAGAGGATTGCCTGAGACCAGAGGTTGGAGACCAGCCTGGGCAACTCGGCAAGACCTTGTCTCTACAATAAATAAAAACAAATTAGCTGGGTGTGATGACACACACCTGTAGTCCCAGCTACTTGGAAGGCTGAGGTGGAAGGATTAGCTGAACCCAGCAGGCTGAGGCTGTGGTAGCCATGAGCATGCCACTGTACTCTAGCCTAGGCGACAGAGTGAGATTCTCACTGAAAAAAAAAAAAAAAGCCAATGATTCATATAGAAGTGATCAGGTGGAAGATAGATGGCCTCACATTAGGGATGCAGAGAGGGCACACCTGCACCTGCACCAGACCTGTATGAGTATTTCTTTCTAGGTAAAAAAAAAGTTTTAAGTAGTTGAAACAGTGTACCGTTAGAATAGGAAACAGACAACCAGGCTTCCACTCTTAGACATCTGGATGCCAGTCCAGACACCATCTCTTACCATACAGTGCTAGGCTAGTAACTAAATGACTTAAACTTCCTGAGGCTTCAGATTTTCTCGTTTGTCAAGTGGGCACCTAGTACCTGTCCTGGCAAACTTACATTGCTGGTAGGGGGAAAAATGAGAGAATGGCAGCAAAAATGCTTTGTGTTTGCAGAAAATCCAAGTAAAATGCTGTATTTGCAAAAATTCAGAAGCTGCCCATGTTTTTAGACTTGGTTCTTACTCACTGAAATACTCTGCAAAGGGTATTCCTGCTCTGTGAAGTATACTTTCCAATGACATATCTCACAGGGCGTGGTGACTTCCAAGCTACTGATGATCTTCAGGACTCAATGTATACATGTAGATACTTTCTAAAGAAGTCCTGTGGATCACAATCATCATCATCATTTGATCTTGTATATCTGCATCCGCATCACGGCATCACCACTACTGCCATTTATTAAACAGCAAAGGTATATCTGGCATCATGGTTGATGCCTTATATATATTTTCTAAGTTGAAACTTATGATATCCCTAGGAGATATGGCCCTCTTTTTATATATGAGAAAATTAAGATTGAGAGAGATCGAGTTTCCTAAGTTTGCGCAGTTTGTTGAGAGCTGTGCTGTAACCCAAGCCCTTGCTCTTTTCACTGCAGCATATTGCCTCTACCAAAGGGAGCTTTGGAATTAGACCTGGAAGTTCTTATCTCATTCCCTTGCTTCAGCAATTCAACACGAGGGCTCCGGTCCAACCCTTTTCCTTTTGTGTCTCAGTAAGTAATATTTCATCCTTCTCCCCTCTGATCCCACCCTCATTGCCAGATTCTGGAACGGTCTGTGTGTTTCTGGTCTATAGTTCAGCTTCTCTCCCCAGGCGTTTGAGAAAGGCATTCTCCACAAAAAGGGAAAACACATTTTATTAAAGCAAACATGCAGTCCTCAGCACTTTTACTTATCTTATTTATACACTGCAGTGCGGCTTTCTATGACCTAGTGATTATCATTTCCCAGAGCTATCATCATTTTAAAGCTACCTGTTCATCCTGCTTCAGCAGATGGTACTATGCTAGGAGTATTGTAAGAGCTTTAAAGAAAGGAAAACAAACAAACAAAGGAAAGATGTGTGGTTGGGTCAGCCAGAGGAAGAACTCACTTGTATTGTCTCCCGACACTGTTCTGTTTCAGCTTGGGCTATGAGGTGTGACTCAACACCTAGAGGTCTTTAACCACTGGGGAAATTTATTTAGATGGTGTTTTTATTTTATTTTTTTCTCTCTCTCCCTATCAATCGGTGGCATGGAATAGGCAGTCTGCATATAATTAGCTTAAAAATACTTATATCTGATTTTCTCAATTAACTCACCTTGTTAATTTGAAGTCATTTATTCCTTTACTTATTCATCTGACAAAACATTTTTGAACACCCACCTTGTGTAGAAGGCTGTTCTGGGTTTGCATTCCAACTGCCACAAATAGTCCTTGGGCAACTCCTTTGCTTCTCTGGACCTCAATTTTTCCTTCTGTAAAATGAAGGGGCTGGCTCAGGTTGCAAAGTTTCATCTCAGAAAAAAAAAGAGACTGAAGCTTGTAAAATTTTTTTATAGATAGAAAATTCTAAGGTTGCAAACAAGCCAGGTTCATTAACTATGGACAACATCCAAAGAGAACTCCCAACAGGGTTACAATTCAAGTAGGTGGGCTGCTCAGGTAATGGACCATGCTGTCTCCCTGCTCTGTTTCAAATTCTCTGAAATTCTCAGTACTCTAGAGCAGTGTTTCTCAACCTTTTTTTCATTATCTCCCTTATAAAGAGCCTCTTAAGACATTTTTTGCTAATCCCTTCCCCTGTGAAATTTTAATACCACGGGAATACTGGATACATGTTTATGACCTTTGGGAAGAGGGGAGACAAACCATTATAATATCCAAGTTTTTTGACCCTCAAGAACCACATTTCATCCCCTTAGGAGTTATATTGTTCCTCGCCCCCACTGAGAAAGCAGTGACTTTCAAACCTGTTTCTTACCTTATTACAAATTCCTTACAAAGTTCAATATATGAAATTGTCAAAAGCAGTATTTTAGTCAGCCAATGAGAAAAAAGTTAATATTCTGGTACTCTCCAAAAGGAATGTTGAGTATAAAACACTTGTATCTCTCTCTTTCTCTTTTTGAGTTGGGGTCTTACTTTGTTGCCAGGCTGGAATGGGGTGGCATGATTATGGCTCACCGCAGCCTCAACTTCCTGGGCTTAGTTGAGCCTCCTGCCTCAGCCTCCTGAGTAGCTGGGACTACAGGCATGTCCCACCACACCTGGCTAATTTTTTGATTTTTTTTGTAGAGAATAGGTCTCACTGTATTGCCTAGGCTGGTCTTGAACTTCAGGGCTCAAGTGATCCTCCCTCCTTGGCCTCCCAAAGTCTTATTTTTTAATTATAGTTTTAAGAGATTTAAAAACATATTTTGCAGAAAAAAGTTTAAATTAAGCATTGGGGGAATTTCTTAAACACTAGAACACAGTTTGAAAACCACTGCTGTACAGTCTTCTAGAATGTGGACTTTGGAATCAGATGGGATGGACCTGAATTTATTTCCTATTCTGCCAATTGCCAGCTATAACATCATGGGCATGTCTTAGAGTTTCAATTTCATCAACTGTAAAATGGGTATTTGAATGAATATCTGCTTCACAAGATAGCTATGAAAACCGAAAAAGATAATCAATTGTGCCTGGCACATAGTAAAATTTAGCTCTTTCACTTTCTTCTGTGTCCTTATATTTTCTTTCATAGATCATAACAACTTATGCCTGAACACACAGCAAACAATAGCTGCTAAGAAGCCCCGGCCAAATAAAACAAGGAGGGTTTCCAGTATCATTCTCAATGACTCTGTTTTCCTTTTCCTGGACACAAAACAAGGAAGGGTAGTATTACTGTGCCTGAAATGTTGCTAAACTTATGAATCCTGACTTTTTTCTTAGGAAACTGGCGGACTCAGTCATTCATTCTTTATATCCTGAGTAACACAAGTTTGTATCAAAATAATCATGTATAATTAAATGGGGCTACCCAGTTTTATAGGAGGAAACACCAAATGTTATTTTATAACAAACTTTTTAATGCAGTGTTCTCCATTTTGATAAGATTTAGCAGTACTTATCAATTTTTTTGGAGTCATATGAGTCATCTACTTGTGTACATTTATGGATTTGCTGCATCTTGAATGTAACAACAAGCATTAATTATCAGTGACTATGTCCTCGTCAAAGTTCTAGTTGAAGTTTCTCCCCATAAAGGTGGGAGATGACTTCCTGAGATATGACACCAAGAAAATTAAGAATTTTACCAGACATAGATGTTACAAGAACGATTCAGAGACATGGACTGTAGTCTAATCCCATTTGAATTTCTTCTGGAGGTTTGCTGTGGTCATTGGTAGAAGAGTGATGTGGGTTCACGTAACATGCATTCTTTCAAGATCCATCAATATGAAAACCAGAGTGTGGATTCCAGTGTCCCCCAGACTCCCCATTGTAACATGTTTTCAAGATTTAAAAAAATATGGAGAAAATGAGAAAAAATGCACAACAGGTTCTCTGGGTTAACTTTAAAGTTGCTGCTAGGGAAAAAAAATATAGTACTTCCTCTTTTGTATGTGTGTTGACTCCAGTGGTCGATAAAACTGAAGTTCTCTACATCATAAATTCCCATTTGGACATTCAGTTCTGAGAACCTGCATCCAGCAGCCTTATCACTTTGAAGTAAAGTCACAATCACTAAATGGAATCTGCTAGCTTTCACACACTGAAATTAGCTTTGATTCTTTTCTCCAAACATATGTTTAAAACCAACATGCACATACTGTACACTGACCCATCATAGCAATTAATGCCATGGAGGAGGCTTGTGTACTTACCTACTGGGGTTAAGGAAAAAAATGTGTTTCTTTCAGGAGGAGAAATAAGATTTCTGAGCTCTCTTCTGGCCCCAAAGAAGGGAGAGTCTCCTTCTTCCTTCCCTGTGAAGGAAGAGAAAGTAAATGCCATTTTCCTTTGCAACTATGAATAATAACATTTATGCTCTGAGATCGGTTTGCTTCTTTAATATGAAAAATGATATTCTGTTTGGATGAGACATTTCCTTGAATGCTTAGCATAAATTGAGCCCTTAAGCTTTTAACAAGAAATTCTGGGCTGTCTTGCCTGAAAACTCTGAGTGGATCTGGGAAACATTGCAGGTTTCTTGATTTGATGCAAAAAACTAGCCTTTTCTAAGAGATTACTAACAGTACTCTTTGTTATTCAGGAAGAGCTATCCAAAATAATCTCTGCTTGTATATCATTTTTTCTCTATCTTTGTCGGATTGTCTGTCTATGATTCTACTGCTCACTTCTCTCTTTCTGTCTCTGTCTCTCTCCTTCTTGTCCCTTTTTCTTTTCCTCTTTCTCTCTTCCCATCCCCTTTCTCTCACATGTTTACACACACATTTCCTTTCCTTTTTAAATTTTTTATCACACCCTCAAGTGACACCAGTCCAGTTAAGGTATTGCTGAACTGAGGTAAGTATGCTGGAGAAGGAAACATATTTTTTGTCACTCATAGTGACAATTAAAATGACAACAACAAGGCTAGACTTCTCCATCATTGTTTTTTAATGTTGTCAGCATCAACTTTGCCAGAATGATCCTGTCTGATGCATGAGTGGACTTAGTCATTTTTTACATTGTGTGAGGCAGATCCTCAATATCATTTCAGAGAGTAAATTAGCCCCCATCTCATTTAAATGAGTATCCTAAAAACCCTTCTCAGCAACATGCTATCCTAACCAAAGAAGGAGAATGTGGTGGGCTAGGATGTTTGTATAGATGTAAAATCTCTCTCTTTGTAGCATAGATGACGGTCTGAATTCTGATGTCAAGAAAGCAAAGGCATTTTGCTATACTACATTTTGTTTCCCTAAGAGGACTCAGTGAGTAAGTTGTAGCCACTCAAATTGGGATTCTAACATACACCTTGATCATCTTTTCAGTTCTGAGTACACACATAGAATGACAGAAGCTCTTGGAGCCCTTCCCAGCAACATAAATGGCTAGTTCTTTTGCAGTGTGGTTTGTATTCTTGTACCAGGCATGATGTATCCCCATGATGGGCAGACTTTGACTGAGTCTCTTTGAGAAAGTCCTTTTCTTCCTGTGGTTTGGGGTCCCTTCTCTGCTTCTTCTTGTTTAGATACCTACAATTGATAGTCTGCTGACAGACAGAATGAGGTCCAAAGAGGACCTGTATTCATGCCTGCAGCTGCCAGAGACCTTGGAGAATTTTATTCTTTGAATGGTTTTCTGGAAAGGGAATGAGTTACAAAGATGACTGCCAGGAAGAGGCTGGGGCCACTAAAATCTCACTTGGAGAGGTTCAAGTCTGATCTTTCTTATAACACATAGCCTTATGAAATAGGCCCTTGGGTGACATAAATTAATTCTTGACCAATAGGGAGCATGGGTAATAGAAACTCAACAGCTATGACTTGACAAAGCCAACATACTTTTGTGTTCTTGGAGGTAGTTGTATTTCCAGGTATATTTATTTGGTTGTCTAGAGATTGTAACTTCATCTAGGCCTCATTTTCTTTTTATGCTTTTGCCCATATCCCAATGGTTAATCTCCTTAAGGCTTAACTCAAATGGCCATTTCTTAAAAAATTGATACTTGCTCCCTGGGTGGTCCATCCTTTACTCTTATCTGCTCTGGCATTTAATATATTACTGCAGGTGCTGGTTTTTCTTTTCTACTAGGCATGAACTCTCTGAGGGCAAGGACTGTGTCTTACTCATTTCCGTGCCCCAGTATCTAGCGCAGCACTTGGCACATTCTAGGTGCTTAGTGAATGCTGAATAGAATTTTACAGACCAATTTATGAAAGCTCTTTGAGAAAAAGAAGTATGATTTTGTGGTCTTGCACCAAGCCCTCCCCAGCCTTAGTTCAGGTGTGCACTTGGAGAAAATTCACAAATCATGGCATGGAGAAGGGTTATAAATCATTTAAGTGAAGTCAAAGGATGTTGAACATCCCGGGGAACTCATCAATCCTAATTTAATAGTGTGGGAGATGTTTCATGTTTCAAATTCTGGCTTCCTGGTTTTTGAGGGTAATGCTGTATTGACCAATTGTTCATGCCCAACGTTTTTTTCCCCCTTTTCATCTATGAATAGCAATCTCATTGATGTTGGGAGATGTTCATGGACGTTGAAAGCATTTCACTTTGTTGTCTAAAGAAGGCTTTGTCCTGAAGGCATGAGATTATTCTTTCACATGAGGTGGAAAGGAAAATAAGAAAGCCTCCTTCTGTCCTTGGGTTCACATTGTAGGAACTCTTTCTTGCAGCAATAAAAGCCTTTGGAAGAGACCTTTCATTATAAGGGTTTCATGTTAAGTACTGCACATGGGGACAGAAGCTAAACCCCAATTTACTCAGCTGTATTTTCCAAGATTTGTTTCCTTGCAGCCTCGGAGCTCTGTGCAAGCTCCATCAGGCCACTGCAGACCAAGCAGGAGGATTTGAATATTAATACCATTCAGGTTTCCTTTTAGAGGAAGCCCTCTTAGTCACAATAGTGAGACACTGCCTGCAAGTCTATGACTGAACACAAGAATAAAGAGGTCAGAGTGGATCGGAAGAAAGGAGAAATCAGGAAAATGAACCCAAACCGTGGCCAGCTGCCCAACTTGTCTCACCTTTTCTCTATCAGGGTGTAGAGAATGCTTCCTTGGGGGAGGTGTGCTCATTGCTTAATGAAGCCTTGTCATTTAGGAGCCAAAATAAAATCAGTTTGCCATGTAGTAAGATACATTCTTGATGAGATTCCGAGTCTCACAAAAGCATGTTGCGGATTCTTTCCACTCACATCAAACATCTGAGTGTTGATCTGGAGAAACAAAGAAATGGATAAAGAAAAATGAGTTTGTTGTCAAGTTGAAATACCACATTTTTGTATTGCTGGCTGATGTATCTGTAATTCTCATCTGCCATTCCTTCATCATATGTAAGTGTGTGTGTGTGTAATTTTTCCCTCTAAACCTGCAAAACTAGATTTAAATATTTCAGGCGGACTGCACCCAGCATTTGCATTCCTCCGACTCATTCAGAGAAAAGACATCTGAGCAGAAATACAGCAGATAAAAGAGAAACCATTAATCCAAGGAAGATTACTGGCACAGAATCTTTATCCTGTATCCTTCCTGAAATGAGACAAAGATCTCACTATGTACATCCCTCTGGCTTAGCTTCAGCTAGTAAGCAATATAGAAGTGTAGACATGGTCCTTTTTAAAGGCACACTGCTGCATTTGTCTGAATTCTGAAGCATCATCATTCTGCTAGAGTCTTGCTTTCTTGAGTGCCTTCCCATCTTCCCCAGCATCTTCTGCCCTGGCTTTCATTCCTTCCACTGTAGCTTTTAAACTGGGATCCATGCCTTCCCCAGGATATTAGGGTTGACTTTTGAGAGACCATTACACAATGTCCAGGGTAATAGTACTATGCACCATAAGCCATGAGGTAATAGAGCCAGGGTCTTAGCTTAATTCATTAGCTAGGTATAATTTTACTTTCTTCATCTGTACAATGGGCAAATTCCTGACCCTTATGCCATACTTCAGACACAGAGATGTTGAATTCATTAAAAAGCTTTGGTAGGAGGAGTGATGTAAAAACACAAACTATAATATTTTAAGCATAATATCAAAAGCAAGTTGAATACAAAATTAAATCATTTTGGGAGTATTAGCCCAATTTACTGAGGACATTTAAATCAGTCTTTGTTAGGAAGCATCTCTCTTGCCTTCTTGAAGCCAAACACAGTGACAGTCCTTACCACTGCCATGTTTTGAGCATCTACCGTACTGTGCTAGGTATTATTCAGGAATTATTTCACTTAATTTCTGCAACAATCCTGAAAAGTAAATTTTATATGTTGACATTTCTATTTTGGAGATGAAGAAATGGAAATTTAGAAAGGGTAAGATATTTGTACAAAAATGCACAGCTAATGGGTGTCTAAATTTGAACTCAAGTCTGAGTCTAGGCTATCCATTATCTCCAATATTTTATCCTACTACTGCAGTTTCCAACAATCTGATCAAGGTAATATTCAACTCGGATGTTTCTGCATTTGCATATTTCCAATCCAGATGGATGAGAATTTGTACAGTTACAAATGTATTACATACAAGGTGGTTTAATAAGCAATTTCCAACTTTAACAACCCTCACTGTCATTTTCTAATGAATCACCCCAGTCTATAGGTCAAGCTCAATACTTCTCATTCGTGCTGACAACCAAGAGAGCTGGTCCTCACTCTGCATGCGGAGTGACATCCTTACCTGGAGTGTCCCATGATTAAGGGAGTGTCAAGTCTGAATCTCCCATGGAGAAACAACACTGGTCTCAGGTGTCTCTGGTCACTGCAATTGTCTCCATCTTTGTGTATCAGAACAGTGTTATCAGATGAGATGTGTTAAAACCCTGAGACACTCCATGACCTCTACAAATGGAAGGGGTGATGATGATGGCTTTAAGAAGGGGTTGGCAAAGTGAAGAGTTAGAAAGTAAATATTTTAAGTTTTGCAGGCCACATAGCTTCTGTCATTAACTACTGAACTCTGTAGTGTAAAAGCAGCTATAGAAAATATATAAATGAATAAGCATGACTGTGTTTCAATAAAGCCTTATTTACAAACATAGGCAGAGTGCTAGATTTAGACTGCAGGTATAATTTGCTGGCCCCTGACTTGAAGTTGAGCCAAGTATTTTGAGCAGGAATGATAGTCAAGAGCTGTTCATCCCATTTTAATTTCAGTGGAATTGTTTAACCTGAGGTAAAGAGAACATGGACTGTGTACAGTATTCCTTTCTGGCCACTGTCCCTTTTTAAGATTACTAGACAAATATAAGGCAGGATGACAATGATGATGATGAAATAATGACATTCAAAACCATCCAAAATTGGTGTAAGCAGTTCTTTCTATCTCAAGCAATAATTGGAAGTCAAACTCTTGTCTGATCACTATGCCTGCTGAGCTGGCAATGGTCATTGGCCATTTAAAAAATAATTTATTTCCATGTTGCAACAATAGCAAAACCTACTGTGTCCAATTAAATCTCCACTATGGCAGCCCAGGGAGTGTGATCGCTTTCTGGAGATAGTTTCATGTCCCTGTGACCTTATCTTCCTATACTTTGCATTCAGCTATGAAATTAAATTTCAGAAAATGATTCAGTTTAGAATCATTCCACTCCAAAAGGCAAAAGCTGAAAGTTCTCCTCTGAGTGACAAACACGTGGACTACTTTTTAGACGGGAGATATCAGTACTTTAAACTGGCCCTGTAAACTGGGCCAGAGGTTCAAACATCTCCAGGCCTTGTGGGGTTGGTTTGTACTTTCACATTTGCTCCAGCTAGATTTTATTTCTAACAAAGGCCCTTATTCAGATAAAGGGAGTTTGCCTTCCTTGTCTCCTAGGAGACTTTTTTTTTTAAGTTCCCTGGAAAAGATTCTTCTTGAGGCATTCTCAAAACTTCCTCTTCTGGTTAAGAAACTGAAGAACAGCATTAAAACTTGAGGTTATGGAGAGTTACGCCAACTGGGACTAGGCTGTGATTATTTTGTTGATTTAAACTGACAGAAAGGTGAGGTCAGAATAAAATCTTGTTTCTCCTGTAATTTAGAGGCTAGGAACCGTGATGGCTTTCCCCCCCCAATAATGTTCAAATTATCCATTCAGAGTGATTTGATTTCAGGTTTGAAGCTGGAGATCGCAGTAATAATCTTTCTCAGTATGAAGCACTTATTTGCGAAGTAGTCTTTGCCATTTTTAATTGCACTTTCCCCTCATGCCCTTATTAATTATCTCTCTAGTTCCTCTTAGGTCTTGTCAGGATGCCAAATATTGAAATAGAAAAGGTTTATTTATTTCCAAAGACATGCAGAACAGGACAGGTTTTACATCTTGCTGTTTTGACTCTTAAAAGGTCATACTTTCAGTAGGCAAAAGGGTGTTTCATGCAAATTGGGCTCCCCCTGGATTTTCTGTTGATAATACACCTTTGGGACCATTGCTTGCCTGGGGCATCCTTGGAAACCTCACAAAGTGAGGTGTTTTGTGACCCGAGGGAAGCTGCAATTCCCAATTAAAATGCTCCTTTGCTCATTAATGGTCAGCAGCTCCCAAATGCTCCTGGGATTAAATACCATTTCCTCTAATATGACCCCAGTTTTATTTCCCTTTACTTTCCTTTTCTTAGCCAAACAAGTCTCTTCTAGTGTGCCCAAACTAGTCTCAACACTTTTCTGCCTCAGTGTTCATGTCATTTCCTCTGTTTGGAATGTCCTTGCCCATGCCTTAGTCTGCTGAAATCTTTCATATAATCCTTCAAAGCTCATAAAATTTTCCATTTTTAATAGTGCCTTTTATAAGCCTTCCTTTGACTTTAAAGAGTACTTGAATATATATATTTTTTGTGGTGTTATCTTGTACTGCTTTATGTTATAACCATTTGTAATCTTGTCTTAACTGTGTCAGCTTGACTGCAAACTCTTTGAGGGCAAGAAGGTTCCGACTTATTTTAAATTTCCCCAGATCCTTGAATGTATGTTAATGTGCAGTAGGTTTCCTACTCAGGTTTGATGAAATCAACTGCAGCAAAATATTCCAGTTCAGTTCTTGAGATCTATCCTAGAGAAAGTTGGCAATAAAAGAGCTCCTTTGAAAGAACAGGTCTGACTCTCCTACCTGGGCTTTGAACACTTAAGGGAATTAGGCAAGTTCTGAAACAATCCTGATCCTAAAACTTCTTCACCGTAGCAACACTGTGTTTAGAAAATCCCATTCCTCCGTTCTAGGTGACAGAGACATGAGATAATGAGATAATCATTGATAGTAAACCAAAAATTCTCTATGACTAAGAGGCAATATGAACTGAATATATATGTAAAGAGCTTATTTTTTAAAATTTGAAATATCTGTAAATTATAGAAGAACATTTTGAAGTTATATGTGTCTTTTTGAGGTTGACAACAACCTTCATATATAAAAATATTCTTTGTTGTGAGTGTTAGAGATGAGGGTTGCTGAGAGAGACAGCTTTTATGTTTTGCTCTTTAAGAATCATTCCAGTTCTCAAACTTACCCTTCTCTAACTTGTAGGGCAGTTGAATGTCTTCTAACTGAATAATCTCAGCAGGATGCCCTGAGCTTCTTAGGAGGTTAGCATTCCAGCAGACATTTGGCTTGGAGAATTCCTGAAACAACACCACGCACTCTGAAGGCAGTTAAAATTAAAGAAGCCAGTGAAGATCTGTGTGTGTGTGTGTGTGTGTGTGTGTGTGTGTGTGTGTGTGTGTGTGTGTTGCAGTCTCTGGAATGTGAGAGCTAGTGTTCTCTCTAGCAATTTGTTTTTCTCTCTCTCACTGATTACACACTCAGATGCACTATGTAATAGAGTATGTATTATGTTATTCTCAGAATGTTTGAAAGGAAACTAAAGATTCCTTCCTTCATGAGTCAGTTTTCTAGTTGTGGTGTAAAAGAAGTGACCTCTCAGACAAGCTGATGAAATGACAGATTCTTTTTTTTAATGGACTTAAATCTTCTGCAGCATTCTAAGTCTGAATCATCAGATGAGTAGCTTTTCTTTTTGTGTGTATATTTTAAGGTGCTAGTCATGGTTCAATGTTAATAATCAATCTGGCCACTGATCTCCAAAGACACAGAGCATCTTTCCAATGCTCTATTACTTTTAAGTAAAATTTTATTTTTGTTCTTGGTGTAATGAGGAGAGGGCAGTTACATATTTGTGGGATTTGTATGTTTGTTTTTGACATTTTGATATTTTTACATCTTTCCTTATCCATCTGCTCTTCCATTCATCATGTTGCCACCCTTCAAACATTTAATATATACCTCTACTATATGCCAGGCTCTGTGCTAGGAACTGGGAGGTGTTTGTGAAGCAAAAGCAAATACCTCATGGGGGACAAATAAAGAAAAATTTCCAAGGGAAAAAAAAAGCTTTAGACAGTCCCCCGGTAACTGCCCTTTCAGAGCCACTGTTGTCTGCTCCTGGCCCTTTACAGACCCTCTTCCCTCCTTTTATAACCCCACTGCCCCAGAGACCTTTGTGTGCCTTAGAGGTCAGCTCACAGATGTGGCCCTGGGCTTTATCTATATTGTACTTACAAGAGATGGAGGCGCATGGGTCTTTTCTAATTTTTTCCTTTTTCTCTTTTTTGATTAGCATCTGCACAAATGGCCTCAGTTCATTGCTTTAAACTAACTAATCCGGCTTGTTAAGGCAGAGACCGTCATCCACAAGTTGTTATTAGCAGGCTTCTAAAGGAAGAGGGTCCCAGTCAAAGCAGGGCGGGCTTTGGAGAAAGGTTATATAATATAATATGTTCTTCAGGCGCCGTATGAGAGGGAGACAATGCTGCCTCCCAGGGCCTGTTCTCAAGAGCTACTTTACAGGCTTACATAGTCCTGCCTATTCTACCTCATGAAAAGGGAGATCCAATCATTGCTTTCTGGAAACTATTCTCCTCATCTCTTTGGCTGTCATATGTATTTAACAGTAGTGCCCTCAAGGACAATGGGGTGGGTAAGCATGCTAGGGGCTCCAGCCTACAGCCTGTAGTTTTTCATTTCACGTTGCCGGGTTTGCTAAGAATGGTCTTCTTTGTTTCCATTTTGAGTCATGGCTGAATTCTTATATGTTGTCTGATCTTCAAGCTCAAATACCCAAGGGACCAGGCAGCTGTGAATCAACCGTGTGTGTGTGTGTGTGTGTGTGTGTGTGTGTGTGTGTGTGTGTGTGTGTTTGCTAGCAGGTACTATAGCAAAGAAGACAGTATACTTTTCCTTATTTCTTTAAATCGATAGGGATTTGGAGGAAAAGACTTTAATAAAATAGAATTGTGACTGATTATTTTCCCTCTTCCAAGCATTGCTGTAAAATCAGAAGGTTATGAATAGCATGAGAAAAAAAAAACAACAAAAAACCCTTTTCCTAATGCAGTCCTGAGGGTTTAAACTCAAACCTTAGATTTATAATGAAAGCTCAGTGTCTATATACTAACCTCCACCTTATGAAATGGATCTCCTTTCCGATGGCAGAGTATAAAGAAATCTTCCACATGCTTTCACTTATTGAGAAGGTACACAGTTGCTTATCTATTGTTTTTCTTCCACATAGTCTACATTATGATTTGGAAATTTGACATCATGTATTTTTTTCCCCAGGCCAGATGTTTTATCCTGCTATGTTAAGTCATCTTGACATGTTGCCACGAAATGGAAACAACTGCTCGTTTTAATATTGCTCCATATCTTTATTACAAGGTACGTCTCATGCATCTTAATTCCTCATATTCTCCCTCACTGTTGTTCTCTGATCTTCTTCATCCCAACCCCCCTTTCCTTCTGAAGAAGGCATATTGTAATTGTATGATAGTCGTGTCCCAGTAGCTAAAGAGGTTCTAGATAGCATAATGAATATGCAGCATATTATCTCCCAGGATGTGTGCCTGTGTCTTTAATCACAGCTGGAATGCAAAATCGGGCTCCACCTTTCAACTCTATCTCCATCATGCTGAGAGAGTGAGAGAGAGCGAGACGGAGACTGCTAGACAGCTCGAAAGAGATTGCAGCTCAGATGTCCTGAAAAACAGCAAATCCCTCAGACCTGGCAGATTCCGTTACCATGAGAACTGCAGATATTTCCATTGTGATGGTTCGCTCCAACAGCCATCTGTTACACCCATTTGATTAGGAAGTACAGTTCAGCTTGTATGGGATTTTCATCACACCTTATCCCAGGGCAGTATATAGAGGCGCTTGCTTTTTTATATGCTAAACTCTAAGGCTTCAAAGTACTGTAATTTACCGAGGCGGAGGGCATTTAATGAAATAGTATGAGAAGGTCACTAAAGACTGAAGCACCAAGAAGAAATATACACAGGAGATGTAAGAGAGGATTAGATTCCATGGCAGAAATGCAACCAACTCAGAAAATTAACCATGTTTAGCAATCCCTTCTCTTGGTAGAGGCAAGTAAAATGAAGACCTAGGTTCTGAGACCTTGAGTCCTGAAGGGAGGAAGACATGTTTGTGTAGTCATGGCGTGAATGCTCCTGGAGCAGTAACTCTCTTTCAGGACTCAAGGACAGCCCAAAGAAGGGGAAAGAAAGGTGGCACCCCAAACACATCTCATCAGTGGAGATGAATCCACTGTATAAAGATTACATTAGCTCTAAAAATTTTATGATGCCATCTAACTTTTCTGTAGACGCAAAACGACCTTAAAAGTTCCTTGAAGCAGTGCTGTAATTTACAGATTTAAACCAGTTATTTGGACTAGTTGCCCCTCTGTGTATTTTTGTGGGGGAGGAAATGCTGATGGTACATCATCTAGACATAAAAATAGGAATTCCCTTCAATTAAGACTCACCAAATACCCTTCCCTGGTGGTAGGCATTCTACGTCCAGGCTTCCAAGAGGGCTGGTGTGGTCCAGGAGGAGCCACCTAGAGTGTCTTAAATTGACTGGAGTTCCTGCAAGCCTGGGAAGCTAATTAAATGCTTACACACTGCTGTGAATTTGTGATTGCTGCACAGGGGCCCTTGATGTGGTCTCCCTTTGTTTTCCAGTCTGCATTTTCTAGGATGGACTCTGATAGTATATCACTCAGGTTAGGTGAGAGCAGTCAAATTTTCTAAATTTGCTAAGTTTGCAAGTCTCACTATGTCACATTTTGTCTGTTGGTTTGGTTTCTGGGCGACTCTTTCTGAACAAGGGAAGGCTTTCCCTGTCTGATGCAGTGGGGGGCTGGAGAACTTTTCATCCGCTCTTATTTCCTGGCCTGGTGTCAGGTTGCCACCCAGGGAGACTGGGATGTCAAGAGGAACTAGATAACTCATTCCCTGCTTTAATGTCAAAGATACATTTGTGGTGTGAAAGACAAAAATTTATTCATGGCACTTGTTAAAGATGGCAGACTATTCAAGGGGGGCCGTGGTGATAGGTATAGGACTCACTGCAATGGGGTCTTGTAGTGGGGGAGAGAGATTGGGCTTAACTCTGGCTCTAACAAGGACAAGCAGGGCTGTATAACCATACAGTGGAGCAGAGTTTAGGGTGTGGTCAGTGGATGGAAAATGGCTAAGAGGAAAACATGAGGGGTTGGGGGATTCTTGATAGACTGCTGGTTCAACAGAATTCTTGCTAAAAGTGATAAGATATAGAGGATGGTCAGAAACAAAGAATGGGGATTTTCACTCAACTGACTTAGCAGGATTCTTTCTCAAACTGGATTCTGGAAGACAGAGAGGGAAGCCCAAGGTTGAGCCTAGTCAGAAAGGACTCAAAGGAGCCTCACTCAAGTTTGGTCTAAGCAGAGGGTCTGTCACTGGCCAGAAAAATCAGTGGGCAGGACCATGGAAATTAAAATCAGAACAAGATGTTGCCTTTTTCCCCCTCCTGAAATGTAGTGGATTCTTTTATTCCTCTCCAGTGGAAAAGCTCAAACTCCACAGAAGCCATGTTCCTTGAATGAGGAACTTATTTGTTTAGCCAGAAACTAAAGGTACAAATGAGTCTTGCTCCCTCCCTTGCGAATCAGAAGCTAGGAAGCTTTGCTCTTCCATCCCAGCAGCAAACATCTACACTACAGATCCTCTGGTGGTGTTGACTTTCCTAAACCCTCAGTCCTACACCCTGGAGATTGCCCTTTCTCGAAGTCTTTTGAGGCAGGGCTCTGGTTTTATGAACACAGCATCTGTCTTTGAAAGGCAGCAGATGCAATGAGGGCCTGAATCGAAACAATAAATACCATTCAGGTTTCCTGCACGAAACTTCTTATAGTGGTGCCTTTGTTAAGGGAAACAAGGACTAAAGTGCCTTCTCCCTCCCTTCCCCCTCCCTCCGGTTCCTCTCCACAGCTAGGATCTCACCACCTTTGGAAAGCAAAGGTTAAGTACCTGAGGCAAAAAGAGTTGACACACAAAAGAGAGGAAAGCCATGTAACCCTCACTTGCCAGCAAGAGGGTGGGGCAGAGAACTTTGGGGGAGGGGATGAATTTTAGTTGGAGCTGGAAGAGAAACAGTCCTTGGAGGGGTGTGCTAGCTAGAAATATTCTCCTCCAAGCTGGGATGTTAACAGTGGCACCTTCTGACTTAATGTGGCATCTTTCTTCATCGTTATCAATCTCATGAGAGCTTTCCTGCCATCTGCACCATTCCTGCTTCAGGCTCCCATATGAAAGTCCAATCTGGCAGCATAAATACTGGCTAATGAAGAGTAGATGTCTGACTGCCTGGGAGAGAAGCGATCCTGTGTCAATGATGGAGCAGAATTCATTCATTTAAAACAAAATCTGCATTTACACAGCCATTCAAGAAGAAATCCTCTTTCCTTCTTTCTCTTCCCACTCTCTCTCATCCTCCTTTCTCATTTTCTTCCTGTGTCATCCTACGTGAATGGAGTTCAGGCAAAAGTCAGCATAAAAATGGTCTTTGCCCAGAATGTTATACCTTGGAGATTAAAAATAGGAACGCGATGTGGACTTGCCGACATGTGGTGGGCTATTTTTTCTCCTTCAGTGGGAAAGCTATAACTACATAGATTAGCAAAACTTGTGCAAGAATGGATGTAAAACAGATTTATCTCTGTGTCAGCTTTATCTGATCCATTTGGTCTTGCAGAGTTTGGATGGCTTCCTTTGTTACAATAACCAGCTTTCAAACATCTATATCCTCAGGGTATTAAATGTCAGCCTCCGATGTACCAGTCAAGGATAGAGGGTTGACAATCTGGGCTGGAGAAGTATCTTTGTGTGCACATGAGAGATGTCGTACCTGCACCAAGCTGGTTCCTGGTATGACCTAGAGGAACTCCTACCACCTCCTTGCATTGCAGCATCACAGTGAAGGGGTGCTGAAGCTTGCAGCAGCCATTAATATCCTTTTACAAAGAATTCAAAAAAGATTTCCTGTCACTGACAAGGACAGATTTGTTAGAGGTCTCTCAAGGAAATGGACAATAACTAATTAATTGAGCTCTCCATGACTTTCTGTGCTGTCGTTTTTCATTTATCTGTTCTAGTTTCTCACCACGCAGGTCTCGCTCTTCTTTTTCTTTCTTTCCTTCCATTGTCTACCTCTTTCATCATTTCTGTTACTCCTTTCTTTCTCTCCTATCTCATTTTCTCCCATGTCTCTTCTCTGTCTTTTTTGTAGAGTCTATACTTTTTTCTTAATGTCTCAATTTAGACAAAAAAATATTGAGGACCTGTCTAATTAAATGAAAGTTCATCAGAACCCACAAGCTGTTCTGTGAGTCTTTAAGGCTGAATATAGATATTGCCTTATCCTCACAACACAGGGCTGCCTGGCTTATTGAGTTGAATCAGAATGCCAGTAAGCTCAAGGTCCCCTGTTCCTTCTTTAGTCATTTTTGCACACAGGGAGCCAGAATTCTTCAGTATGCCTGTCCTACTACGCCTGTGTTCATGCCCATCTGTGTGAAGAAACATGGGGCAAGGAGCAGGGTGTAGGACTAGATAAAAACAGACAGACCTGGGATTGAATCCTGGCTCTGCCACTTTCTTTGTGTATATGGCCTTTAGTAATCATTGAACCTTTTGGTGCCTCAATTTTGCCATCTGAAAAGTGGGAATACCATTTCCTTAAATCACAGTAAACTCACTTTTGATTCAATTTAAATAAGTCTGTAGTGTTGGAAACTAAGGGCTGATTCTCTAATAACCAAGAGTCCTAGTTTGCTTGGGAATGAGGGGTTGCTTGGAATACAACTTGAAGTGCTAAAACCAGGACAGTCCTGGGAAAACTGGGAGGGTTGGTCATCTTACTCAGGGCAATTTATCCCCATTGGGAGAACCTTGGGTGGGGAAGCCAGCACACCTCATCATCAAGGGTACCTGCATAATGAACATTTGTATACCTAACCCTGAATTGTACCTCACATCTTTAAAATAAAAAATTAAAAAAATAAATAAAATTTTTTTCTTTGGGTAATGAAACTTTCTCTGTGGTTGAAGAAAGTCTTGTTTTCTTCTGTGGACTAATTGTTTGCTCTATTTGGATCTATGGATTCTTAAATTGTTTCTAGAAAACTTACTCACTATCCTTCCCTTCAAATCTCAAGGGGGTAGCATGAAACTTTAAAAGTGTGGAGATATAAAATGAAATAGAGCAGATTCCTCCTGAGTCAGAGCTTATTCATTTTTCAAAGCCCACTACATTTGTTACCCCATTTATGAAACTTTTGCCCATGCCCATCTCTCTCTCCTCAGAATGATTCTGTGCTTTCTGGGGGTGTATATTAGGTTATTATTTTACTTTCAGCTAGACTTAAAACTCCTTGAAGGCAGAGAGCTTGCCTTATATTTTCTGAGTAACTACTGAATTAATGAATAAATGAGAGAATGAATGATTTGTAAGTGGAGAAATGAATCAGAGGAAATAAATGGTTGAATAAGGGAGTAAATGAATGTCTGAGTGAGTTAGTGATTTTTCTGTGTTTACTAATAAGCTACATGCCATTTTAGTCTTGTGGTTCTTATGTAGGTCTAGAATATCTGAAATGCAAATCTCGGATCCTGAGCCCTAGTTCTCAACTTCAGCTGCCATATTAAATTCCTGACACCTAAAAAGAACCTGATTCACCTTGTGGGCATCACTCACTGTTGATAAGCTGGGAGAATATAATTTATTTTTTTCTTTAAAGTTTTATAGATTAATCCAGAAGCTAAAGTAGAACCTGCCTATGGCAAAATTTGTCTGGTCTGTTTTCCCCTGTACGCTAATTTTACTCCTCTGAAATTCAAGTTTCAGCTTTTAGATTTTTGGTGGCAAAATTCTAAATAATAGAGCCAGGTATGGCTTATGCCTGTAATCCCAGGGTTTTGGGAGGCTGAGGCAGGAGGATTGCTTTAGGCCAGGGTTTCAGACTAGTTTGGCCAAGGTCAACATAGCGAGACCCCTATCTTTACAAAAAATTTTAAAATATTGCCTGGAGTAGTAATACAGCATGCCTGTAGTCCCATCTACACAGGAGACTGAGGTGAGAGGAGTGGTTTAGCTCTTCCACCGGCCAGAGACTGCAGGGAGCTATGATTGCACCACTGCACTCTAGCCTGTGTGACAGAGACCCTATCTCTAAAAAAAAAATTAAAAAGAGTATCAGGGGCCTTAAAGAATCCAGGTGGGACAACGTCAGGCTTCAGAGCTGTACCACTATCAGATCTAGGCACACCACACCACAGAGGTTCTGGGGAGATCCACAGTGATACCTTGACCATGGGCCTGGAGAGAGCCATGGCCATGGTCACTGGGAAGGCTCCAAACCTTTTCCTCCATCATTCTTGGAAACAATCAGTACCAACTTTCTCTTCTCCCCATCAAAGCCTTGTGTGGGTGTATCTGAGTGACAGAGCCTAGGACACACGCCCATGCTTCAATGGCAAGCTAGGGCGGGAACAAACATTTTTAGCTTCCACTTTAAAGAGGCAAGGTAAATTGGGGGTGATCCTCCAATAAAGGAATAGTGTCCAGAAGATGCTGGATAGTCATAAATTATGACAACTGTGTCTGTCACAAGATGAGCGGAGGCAGAAGTTTAATGTTTTCAAATGGCTATTGCTGGGCTTCTGAAAATTACAGAGACTCACTCACTGCAGACTCACAGGACATTTAATGAGAAAGCACCTTTCAGACTTCTCTAACCAGCGATGTCAGTCGCTCCATCTTGTGAAAGAGTTCTCTGAAATAAATGTCCAGCTTGGCTGCAATACAGATTCTCGGTTGGCTATTTCTTTTTTTTTTTTTTGAGTTGGAGTCTCACTCCGTCACCCAGACTGGAGTGCAGTGGCCGCTCCCGGCCACCGCAGCCTCGACCTGCTGGGCTCCGGCGATCCTTCCGCCTCCTCTTCCAAGTAGCCGGAACTACAGGCACGCGCTACCATGTCCGGCTAATTTTTGATTTATTGTAGAGATGAGGTCTCTCCAAGTTGCCCAGGCGGGTCTCGAACCCACAGGCTCAGGCAATCCACTCACCTCTGCCTCCCAAAGGCGCGGGATTACAGGCTGAGGCTTCGGTTGGCTATTTCATATCCCGTTTGAAGCAGAGCTCAAAGCTCTGCTCTCAGTGGGTGGCCGCATGATTGTTTCAGTTCATTTGTTAAACGTAATTGTTTCTCCTCACTTCTGTCCTCCCCCCTCTGATATATACTCTGCAACAAGATCCCTAGTGAATATGATGAGTACGTCCCATTGTGTGCAAGGGATGGGGCTGTGATATTGTTAAGCCAGGAACAAGTCTCCGTTTCATGCTTCAGGGTCTCAGACGGTTTCTTCTGACACCCAGGGATCGAGTTAACAGGAGGTTCTTGGTTTGCTTTATT